>JAOBRG010395534.1:0-10340 GCA_027574985.1 Umimayanthus nakama | reverse complement strand
ACTGTGCGAGGACAACCTTCGCCTCGGTTTCAAGTCTAAGCCTGGTTACCTTTCAGGAACCATGAAATGGACTATTGTTTGTCCAAGATGCCAAAAGTCCTGACGACATAAAATAAACATACATGAACTGACATCTATCACATACCTGCATTAGATGGAACTGTGACAATAGAACAACCATGATCAAGAGTGGTGGACCAACAGTGTTGACCAACTGAACCCATTGCTTCAACACAAGTCAGATAAACACACAACTTTAGTACATAAACAGCACATTACTAATAAACCATAAAACTCTTATTTTTAACCTACCCACAAAGTGCCCCCCAGCTGTTCCATGAAATTTTCTCAAGAACAGAGAAATATGTGGGAGTCTAATTTAGTAAACTTCACTAAAGTTTTTACTATTGTTGTCAGTCTGCAAAGCAGGCTGTCACAATGGTAACAAGATAATGCACACTGATTCTCCCAGTTTTTGTAAATGCTTTTAAAGTTTCCATTGCAACACTAGTTACTGGCCAAAATAACTAATGATGGCCTTTTGTTACAAAACAGATTCTGAAGATCAAATAAATAATATATATTTGATCGTATTTGTAGATGTGAAAAGAACCCAAATGAAAGGTCATACTTTTCTTTCCACATACAAAGATTTTTTGCTCACATAATAATCTTGGGTTTTGTAAGAGTAGATAGATGTTGACAAATCGGCTGGACTGAGAGAATGAAAGATTGTTGTATTAGGGATGCTAGAAAAACCTAATCAAATATTGTAAAAAACTGTTATCAAAAAACTGAAGTATTTGTCTTCAGATTAGCTTATCTATGATTCCTTTTCCTTTTAACCCAATATGATTTTCCTACCAAGTTCAATCCTAACACACAGAACAGGGACTGCAGGTTGCGAGTGTGTGTGTGTGTGGGGGGAGGGGGGGAGGGGGAGAGGGAATTCTGGGACAGAAAAAGAGTCTTGAGTCCCAGCCCCCACCCCCAAAGAAAAAATTTCAAAGTAAGCTCAATGGTCCCTGGAAATTTAACTCTAGTGCAGGAATTAATTACTGAGTCACTGTTTGTTTGCTTGATTTGTAACAGTTGTTACTCACCCAGAACTTGTCAAAGAGGATGGCAAGCAGCGTCATCTGAAGCAAGGCATCGGCACTGGACACCTTCCACAGCCAACACACTGCAGATGTGCTGCGGTACTTTAACACCTCTGCTTGTAAATCCTTAACAAAACCATGATATATTTAGTTTATTATTTATGTTCAGAGATCAAGAACCCTAAAATACAAACTGCAAGAGGACTGAACCTTGTCTTTTCATGGTTTGGTGAAAGGGGCCAAGTGGGTGATCGTTAGTGATTTTGGAATTATTACTTTTTTGAGAAACACCGAAAACACTAGTTTTGAAGCACGGATAGCTTTTCCAGACCTGCCCTTTCACAATATGTGAGTTCTGTGCCCCTTGTCCAACATCCTTCCCTTTCTGGACCCACCTTTTGAATTGTTTAATAAGTTTTTTTTATAATTATGTTGCAAAGGAGAGTAAGCCATTCTAGTAGCTGAATGCCAATCGATCCACAACCATTATTGACTATGATAGAAGGATGACCATCGCTGACTGTGGTCCACAAGTCAATCAACTAAGGTTGAGCCTGAAACAGGTTACCAATCGGGCATTAGGCATTCAAAACCAGACCATGATCAACTAGACCGTGACCAACCAGACCATGAGTAACCAGACCATGACCAACCAGTCCATTATCAACCAGACCATGACCAATCAGACTCTAACCAACTACACCATGACCAACCAGACTGCAACCAACCATGGTTTAGTGTGACTAAGACTAAGACTGACAAAGTAGGATCATGTCAAACCCTTAACACAACCCCTTCCCCTAACTCTAGTTTTATTTCCAACCCAAACCTAACCTTACTCGTAAGCCTTACCCTTACCCCAACCCTAACCCAAGCATGGTCAACCAAGAACAAGCGATGTCAAACATGATTGTCCTGATTGACTATGGTCATTCGACTGGTTAGTTGATAAGTTGGTCTCGGCTGGAGGAGTGGCTTACTATGTTGTAAAGTGAAGCTGAAACTGGTTTCCTTGATAAATAAATTGACACAAAGTGTGTAGGGGAGAGTGACAGAAACTGTCAATAAGTTCAACAGAAACAAATTCTATTCAATCCTTGTTAGATTGACATGGTGTGAGCTCTAAGGTTGCTTTCAACATAACACAGCTGTATAACATTACAGATGCAAGCTGATAGTAAAGGGGTGCTTGCCATAAACTGCAAACTGTTTGTGATAACATTTCTAAGTCATCTTTACTGGCGTCACATCCCAGACAGTTGTAAACATGGAGGTATTAAAAGAAACAAAATTTTCTTGTTCATGGCCCGCTGTTTTGTTATCATTGGTGACATATTTGAAACGAATTTGTTTCTTACACCGCAAATGAAACACTCCTCTGCAAACTGTTACTGTGTTGTTGATTAATGATTACCAGTATATTTTTAATAATAATTATTTTTGTTATGTGGAAAGCAATCTTTACAGTGTCAGGGTAAACTACCTGTAACTCACTTAACAGTATCGCAAACTCATGCTTTTACTGAGAGACCCTTGGTTTCAATTGTTATCTAACAGTTTGACCTCTAAATCTCTTGGTGAAACCAAAATGATCTACATGCTCCAAGATCAAGATCACTCATGGGCAACCAGAGGCACTTTGTATATGCTTTTGGTTTGATCTCTTGAGCAACTGATAGCTGAAAAGCCCTACAGGAAGCACCTGTATACATCATATCGTATCATAATTGCTAGGGTCAATGAAAATTGATGTCATGTTTAGCGTCAGCGCCCACATGGATTTTAGCCACCACATGGAAAACTTTCACTATTCATTATTTTTTTGAAAAACAAAGATACTAACAATTTGATCACAAAAATTCTTGATTCAGAAATGTTTTTCCTGGCTTTTTCCATAAACTTGAGTCAGTGTTAGCAAATCAGAACGAGGCTTGCAAGTTTCAACTTCGATTATATTTCCCGCCTCGCTGCATGTTGAGACTGTATCAGCTTTGAAACTTGCAGTTTGAGTTTTTATTAAGATAGAGTGCTTTTTGACACAGCAAACCATATAATTTTTCATTTTCAGCAATATCAGTGAAAATATAAACTGAATGAACAGATTTATGTCTTCAAAACCACCATACCTGTCCAATATTGAAAATTAGTGAATAATGAAAAGTGAAAAACTCCCTCACCAATTATCTGAAAGTGGCTGATACTAAACATTACATCATTTTCCTTGGCCTAACTAAATTATGCCCAAACCAAACCTGCACAATTTTCTGTCATATTGGTTTTTTCCCAAATAGTTTTCTGGATTGTAGGAACTGGCAGACATTGTGGGAATGAAATTTTGATTATTCTTGCTAAATATGGCCAAACAAAGTAGTTAGAAGGAACTATTCACAAATTAACTCACGATTCAAGCAATAATTTACCACAGTTGGCAATGGTAAACAAACCGAAGTAGTTTGAATATGAATACTGCTAATATTGTGTTTTCTACTACGGGACCCAATTTTCAAGACATTTCATTTTCCAAACCTCAAGGTTTGGGGTTCTGAGAGGTTGAAAGGTATGGTATCGGCAGCAGCTACAAATTGAAGTATTAGCGAGACAGCAACACGAGGGTCGTGTGCTAATTAAACTGCTTGTTGATCATCACGCATTTAAAATTTTAAGTGCTTGATGACCACGCATTAGTAACAGAACTTTTCTGAGACCGGGAAAACACAGGAGACAAACAAGTGATCTTTTTAGAAATTGGTTAAATGAGATAATTCGATAGCATTTCACTAGCCGTTTAGGTTACTGTTAGTGCATTACATAACTTATTTATAAACTTACTTGCGGCCGTTTGTCAGTTAACTGATTTCGGGTCGGTTCATTAATCATTTGTTCACGCTTGCGTGACATGCTTTGTTGCGTATTTCTTGGCCTTTTCCCGAGAATAATCCGACATTTCTTATATTTTAAAGCTGGGAAAACAACTGGTTCAATAAAACAAGATCCAATGTTCTGTTTAACAGCGGCTTTGTTTCGTTTTTAACAAAAGATAATGTTGTCAATAAGGATGTGATTCTCTCTAGTTCTCTTTTCAAAATTGCAAATTATAGATAAAAGTTTAGTGAATGTCCCCCGGGAATATCCGAAGATAGTCGGATAAAAAACTGAATGCCCTTGCCAAAACACCGTGCATTTTAAAACATTTTTACGATATCAACAACAAAACAAACTTATTACTAAGCCACGCACGTACCAAGTACTGTCAATAACCACAACACAAATTACGACAATCGTGACGCTTCTGTTTTATGTAATTTAAAACTAAATTTAAATACGATGAAAACTATTTTATTAAAAAGGTATATATATTTTTTGTTACCTTTGGTATTCCTGACTTTGGCACCTCAAGCAGTTCATGATAAGAACGGAGATAGAAATCCCAGAAGAAACTTCTCAACCAGATCTGTAACGTCGCAAGGAACATAAAGACGTTTACGGTTCTGCGACTTACAAACGAGCATTTCACCTCTTCATCTTCGTCATAGAAGTAAAACATTTTCTTTCCCATCTCTTCATCTCGTTGTTTCGTTTTCCTTTTCTTGAGCGGAAGAAATCGATTGAGATAGACAGTACATCCAACAGCAAGAATTATTCCTCCACATGTGTCTGTGAACGCATCAATAATATAACCATAGCTTCCCCAGCCGGAAACGAACGTATTCTTCAAGTGAGATTGAGTTCGGTAGACCACCCCGTCCAGAACATCAAGTAGATATCTTAGTTCAAATAGAGCAACTCCGAGTCTACGGATACATAAGCTTCCACATGTAAAGCATTTTCCAGCGATGATCGCAACGACCAGGTGAGAAAAACTGATTAAGTTTGGCGAAACTCCAGGAAGATAAGAAATTCCTAACTTCTCATCGGCGATAGTCATAAGGGGCAAGCTGATGTAGTGAGTTGTGTGGTCTTGCATTCGCAGCTTAATGGACTTCACTGGAAACATCAGTCCTTCTGTGCTCGTTGTGTTATAGACTGCTCCTTTTTCGCTCAGTTCGCCGAGAAAACTCATGTCCATCCAAACAAAAAAAGTAAACAATCCGAAGATAAAATAGAAACCGCAACTCTCTTCAAAACGAGCCATTTGCTGTTGCTGAAGAACGTATCACTTTCAAGCCAAGGACAGATTGAGGGTCACTGGGATATTCTTAAAAAATAGTTGCAGTATCCACCCTTATCTCGTATAAAAAACTCACCGCCCGTAAACGCGCGAAGGAGGTGAAGTTTGCTGAGCTATCACAAGACTAAGCACTGACCCAGCTGCTCGATCGTGGAGTCAATTTACTTTCCATATATGGAAAACACAGTCACTTCCGTAGCAAAAGCTGTCATGAATGGAGCGTCATAAGTGACAAAATTCGCTCATGGCCAAGTAAAAACGTTATTAATTTTTCTGTACGGAATCACCAAAAACATGAGGCGGGAGGAATCCAATTCGTGCCACTTTCCGTTAATTCCACTTCCATTTTTTTTCTCTCATATTGAGTTAACATATTTTCCTCATTTCATATTTTTTCCTCATATTGAAATTAGATAATTTCCTTATTTATCAACTTTCTTAAAAAACTGAAATCGAATTTTTCTTAATATTTTCTTTTTACCATATTTTTTGTTAATTTTTCGCAAATTAACTCCTTCATTTACTATTATTCTTGACGGATTAAATTAAAGAACTGCTTTTTCTTGTTAATTGTCCGAAACAAATTAAGATAAGCGATTCTTGCCCAGCTGTCAATTCATCTGCCAGTACAAGAACAGACACTATCTTTTAACACTGCAAGTTCTGGTTATTGCTCTTGCACTTTTTTCACTTAAAAAGCACTGAACAAGAACAAAATTCACACATTGACAGTCAGATTTAGTCAAGATGTTTGTAAATGAAACGCAGCGAAAGATAAGATTGTTTTGGTAAAATTTAAAGCCAGTATTGTTCTTTGTTCTCTGCCGTCTAGATTCAAATGATTCTCGTGCCATACTTTCCTCACGCTGCAGAACTTCTGTCTAGAGGATAAACTTGTTATGGTCTCGAACTTTATTATGGTTCATTCGAAAGCAATCAAGACCACCGCAAGTTGCGCTGTTAATGTTGCACTAAGGGGCGGTAGTGAGCTGCTACTTTGTGTTGAAGCGGAAACCTTGACGATAAAATTTATCAAAAACCTTTTTTACTGTACATGCATTGTCTTATATTTAAAAAAAACCCAAAGATATACTTAACCGTTGAATATATTGTAATAAAATACGAGAACGTCGGCACAAGTCTATCTTTTAGACAAAAAGTGTACATGCTGAGGAAACATTGGTCCCAGCATCACTTGAACATGGCTGCCGATAACGAAGAACAACACACTTTAAGTCTTGCCAGAAAAGCGTTAAACTTTGATATATTGACTAAAGCTGTTTGTCAGTAAGTGTATATTAATCAGTTTATCCAGTGCTTTTCAAGTCGAAAACGCGCCAGAAAATAACCCTAACTCTTGAACTGTAAAGACTTCCTATGGTGACATTGTCTCTTCGTAAACTAGCTAGTTAACTGGCAGCTTGGCGAGAATCTCTTTTATTTTTTCCTCTGGTTTTTAGCGTCTTCGTGAGCGGGTAAGATTTTCCTATCTCTGACCACGGTCACAGTAACCTGCGCTGCATCGCCTCTGGTTCGCCCCTTGATGTGCTTGTCCGTTGGAGGAAAAAATAAATAAGTTATTTACCGGCTTATGGTCGGTCCGTATAGCAAAAAACTGTGACCTCCGTCTGAATATGGTGACCTCGGCCCAGAGGCCTCGGTCAGCATATTCAGACCTCGGTCACAGTTTTTCCCTATACAGACCTCCCAGCCGGTAAATAACATATATATCTGAATTTGTTTTGATAATTTGATCCGTCAATAAGAGTAGTAAATGGAGGAGTTAACTTGCGAATAATCATCAAAAATTGATAAAAATCATATTTTTCTTTTTTAAAGAAAAACTAGAATTCTAAAGTTGTTTTGGAGTTCTGAAGGTTTTTTGAAATTCTGAAGACATTTTAGTATTCTGGAGTTCTGAAGGTATGAGCACTTGCGGGCGCACTCAACACGAAAGGGCTCATGGTAATTTCTTTTTTTACAAAACGGTGCGAGATATGTCAGATATTGTCGAGGAAGTGCGCATTTAACTTTTAACTCTTAAGCTTATCTCGAGAGCTATCCAGCACTGTAATGGGCTATGGCGAAGTGGACTATTATATATACAGGCTACAAATGCTTTGGAAAGGCCTATTTTATGCTTTGCATGGCACAGCCTCAAGATATATTGTCATGGTCGAGAATGTTCTCCGCTACATTAGAACCGCTATCGGAACGCTACGTATTCTCAAGAACAGAACGAGATTGGAATAATTTAAGACCCAACAGACGGGTGTCGTTTTGAAATAAAACATGAGGTTCTCAAATGGGTCAGTCATTGGTGAGGTCGAGGTAAGCGTTTTCAGTTTCTTTAAAAAGACTAGAGCTATTCCCATGAAAATTTTGAAAAATAAGAATTAAGTGGAGAGCGGGTGCTATTCGACGAACGGTATACTCAATAAACACTTCACTTTGTGTATGTTCCAGCCAAAAGAAAATTTCGAATTCAAAGTGTTAGCCCATATGGCAACAGGACTAACTTTAGTTCTGCCAGCTTGTCTGTAAGGTGCAGCAACAGCAATAACAACAACAGCAGCGGTAGCAGCAACGCGAAAGCTATACTTATTTGTTTAGAGGAAGGCACACGCTTACTTTCAAATTATAAGAATACATTAGTTGTATTGCCGAAGACACTTTTTGGTCGTCATTCCGGCGTATTTTAAATTCGGCTGCTAATGTCGCCGATTTTCTATTCAACGCTAATATTTTCTACTTCTTATATCGAAAGCTGCAAAAGGGCAGGTTTGTTTTTAAAAACAAATGTGGTAAGCCGAAAACAAAAAGAAAAAAATGTTTTAAAAATAAAGTCATGCACTAGAATTGAACCTGCATGGAACATCTGCATGAAAAACCAAATTAATAACAACAACAATCATAACAAAAAAGACAGTTAATTAAGTTCCCAATGCAGTGTTAAACTGAATGACGGAATATGACTTAAAAAGAATCACTTACAATATAACAGTCAAAACGATAGAGATGATGTTGCATTTAGATGCTGCAACTGGTTACAGCACTAACCAACCATTTCCGCATCAAGCATACGGTCGATACGAACTACACTGTTTATAAAGAACGTCAAGTTTTGGGGCTGAGGCTCATTATTCTTAGACATTTTAACGTTTTTTAGCCTCAAATGTTCTACAAATGGTCTTAAACATATTTGTTATAACTGGGTGTGCAGTTGATTTTTTTTTCATCTCTAGAAACCAACCAGAAACATAATACGCTTTATTGAATTGGCCGTTTTTTCAATAAGTTTTGGCCAAGCATCATTTTAAGGAAATTACAGCTACAACTGTTCTTTGGCTGTTCTAATTTTTTAATATTCATGAGAATAACAGTAAGAATTAACTCCAAAACCATTCTAAACATATGTAACTTGTGACCATCAAGCCGAATAAATCGCAACGGAATTTCGATCCATCTCAAAATTTGCAGTATTTCAACGCTCGCTATACAGTAGGCGAGTCTGAGGGAAAAAAATATAGATTTGTTCAGAGCACTAATCGGGCTTTGAGCAACACAGTGGGCCCAGAAAGAAAAAGATCAAACACTGAATAAATGCATTTCACAACATAACATTTTAAAACGTGTATTACATTGTTCTACACTTCACTGCATAACGCAATCAGGCCGAATAAATCGCAACGGAATTTCGATCGATCTCAAAATTTGCAGTATTTCAACGCTCGCTATACAGTAGAGTTTGAGGAAAAAAATTAAATTTGTTCAGAGCACTAATTGGGCTTTGAACAACTCAGTGGGCCCCTGAAAGAAAAAGATCGGACACTGAATAAATGCAATTTACAACATAACATTTTACAACAGTCAACATGTATTGAATTATTCTACACTTCACCGCAATAGGCTATTTTTGAAAACGGTATGATGACTGTATGCTACCAGCTAAAAAAAGACAATGACTGAATGGAGATTAGAGTAAATGTGTCTCTTAAAAGCAGATACAGTGGTTCGGGTCATTTCTAGCATCTGGACATCTCAGGCTTTCTATTATTGTATAATGTATTACATAAAATCAGATAATAGATTTAACTACCAGGGTCAAGTTGTTCAAAGCCCGTCGGATTAGCATTAAACTTATATAGCCGACAAATGATAAGCGTGACTAATTCTTTTTTGAACAAACAGGTCCAGGACGTTATAGAGCATGTTGAATAACAGACGATATATTGCATTCACGCAGCGTTTACGGCCGTTGATTTTTTGAGAGGCTTTCGAAAGGTTGTAAATCTTAAACCTTGCTACCTCAAAGACGCCTTCGCAGAATCGGTCCTGTTTAAGAAAAAAACTTCGTAAAAGTCAGACGTTTTGGAATACTTAAAGCTGTGGCTTTTAAGACACCTGAAAAAAGTCCGACTATTTTAGGCACATTGCCCATAACTTGGGTACCAATATTTTAAGGAATAGTTACCAAAAATTATAATATTGAACCCAAATTCACAGAAGAGAAGAGTTCAGGGCACTAAAATGAATCCGGATACCTATCAAAGGTTAATCACAGCTAGTAATATACGCTTTTTAAAGAAAAGCCAGTAACTTTTGGCTGCGCCTGGCTGTTCTTTATCAGTTTAGGCATTTTCAGTCTCAAGTTGCTAAAAAAATTGCACAGTGTAACAGGGCCTTAATTGCTGTTCTAATAAAGTTTGTTTACTTCTTATAAAAAGTGAGCGTGCAATCAGAACACAAAACAACAAGTCAGTCAGTCTTTGACCTGTTTTTGTAAAGAAATGAAACAGCCGGTTTAGCGTTTCTTGCTAAAAATTGTATTTTTATATATAGTTTAAAAACAACTCCTGCATGCTTGCCTATATAAAGAATGCTGGATTGGTAACTTGAACTGTTAACCCTTGCAAGTGATCTGCCGCAGACAATTGCAAAACCATTCACGTGCATCGCAAAATCGCACACATGACATCAGGTTTAGATACTGGAGTAGACTGCGAGCCGTCCCTTTATTTCGCTATTTCCGGGCCGGGAATGGAAGATTCCTCGGTTTGGCCGTGTGGCGT
>JAOBRG010395523.1:0-10341 GCA_027574985.1 Umimayanthus nakama | reverse complement strand
TTCAACGTTTTGGTCTTTGCTGTCAGACGCCTGAGGTCAAATAGTGACCCGTCGAGACGGTAGCGGATGTAGATACCGTTCATCTTGAATGGTGTTTTCAGTTTTTCATATGTTACTTTGTTAATACGCATCGGTTACCCACAAACCTGTACATCAATGGAAAGTCTATAAAATTATCTAGTTCATAGTGAAACTATTTTTAAAAACTTTTTGTTTGTAAACGAATGCGAGCTTCATAATTCAAACTAACCCTTTCACTTTAAACGTCAATGCGGCTGTCAGCTTCAAGTTACGCCATTTGCAGTTTCTTTATCACTTTTAGTACCGTTTGTGCTCTTATTCCGTCCTGGTGTTTTTTGATTGAAAGCGTCTTTAATTTTCTGCAGGCATTTGAAGAAAATTCTCCATTTGCAGCACATAAAGCTGCCATGCTTGAGTCATAAAACATTATTGGAGTGGAATATTAAACTTCGCTAGGACAGTTTTCATCTTTGGTTATTACTTTATCAACTTGCCAAATTTGACGGCATGAGGTTAAAAACTGAGGGAACATCGATCCTTTACAGTTTCGTAGTTTTAGCCAAAACTTGTCTCGAGAAATTCACTCCTAAAGTATACCGTGCGTCATACAATTTCTGTTAAAAACTTTTGTTCGTCATATCTCGCAAACTATAAGGGGTATTGAAAAACATTTTTTTGACTTAGTCTAGAAGTTTACCGTGTTTCATGTATATTTATCTTCTGCGAAAACCTCAATTTCGAAGTTTTGATCTGTTCCAACATGAACAGTAACCTTAAGGATTTTTTGCGTATACAAAAAAGGCAGGGCTCTTTTTGTGTGCTAGTATGCAGTTTTGAAGGCAGGCATTTTGTTTTTTTGGGAGATGGGGGAATATAAACATCACTTGCCCCCTTCCTCAATAAGAAAAACATATTAAATGGTTACAATTGACAGTGCAATTCATTGACTTTTCCACATTCTATGGAAACTTTGTGAAAAGCATATATAATCCAACCTTAATTTTTCAAATTTCTACAGTTAAAGTTAAATGTACTGACACTCTTAATTAAATTTAACACACTTGTCACTGCACTTGTCATCCAGGCTGCTGTTACAAAAGTAAACATGTAAAGAACATATTGTCAGTGATACAACTAGTTGCTTCATCAGATGTACCTTGTAGCTTCCTGGTGTCTTGTTTGAAACTGGTTCCTCAACCTCCTCTTCAGAGCTTTCATCATGAGCTTCACTTTCTTCAGATTCCTAAAAGTTAGAAGAAAAAGTAACCGTAGCTAGTTGCGGCAGATGTACATAAAGGTCTGTTTTAGACATGGTGCGTCACTCAGAGGAATGTTTCAAAATTCTTGAGTTACTGTAAATAAGCCTGAAATGTTTATTTCGTACAAATTATAAAATGATTTCAAAAATGTTCAGTTGATCAGATTGTCCTAACTTGTTTAGCATGTAGATGTAAAGCTCACATCAAGTTCACGGCACAAACAATAACACTTGCCATTGGAGAAATCTTTGGTGCTTCAACTACTTCTCGTGGCAGGGGCACAGCTGGTGTGGGTAGTGATAGGGGCGGGGGCTTTTTCAGCACTGTGCTTAGGGGCACTTGTTTCAACTCGTCTGGAGTGTACCTGCAAATGACATTGAAGTTGAAGTACTTTTGGGAATTGCGACTCAGCTTCATTTGGCCAAAAGATGTATGTGTGATGCATTGATGGAAATCCATGCCATATTGGTTAGTGTCACAGCCAGAGAAAAGTGTTGTCAGATTGCTTCAAAGCATATATTAGATTTGGTTAATAAAAGAAGCCTTATGGAATTCATAAATATGTAAGACAATATAATAAGGTTTTACATGTATGTACCGTATACTGGTTTGTTCAACCGAACACTTTTTGTCTTTAGTAAAATTAAGAAAACAGTTATTTCTAATCATTCGTTTAGTTTGGAACAACTTTCAGTTTGCTTCTAATGAAACTTTGTTAGTAAATTATTAGTTACATAGCTGTAATTCAAATTTAATGAGGTTGTAAGGGTTTAGGTGAACCTGTTCAAAGTTTGGCACCAATACTATTTGAAAAGTGAAAATTACGTTTCTGGTCTATGTCTAACCTATTACTGTAAGTATTTGTCACAAGATCTCCAGAATAGGTCTATAAACCTATAACTTACAATATACTTTGATACAAGTATGTACTTACTGTCTGTAATACTCTTGAAACTGTCCTGGCAATAAGGCGACTGGGTACTGACTTGGCGTGGTGACATCTCTGTGTAGTCTGCAAGTCTTGTTTGCTGGGACAAGGATAATCTTACAAATGGACACATGCATTAATCAGTTTAACAAGCATTACAATTACAAGTATTTAGTTTTGGATCAGTATGATAGATATTAGACAGATGGTTAGATGGTCTGCTATAAATTTAAAATTAAAATGGGTCTGTCAGCAAAAAAGTGTCTCGGTTAGCAAGTTCCATCGCTAAATCCTGTCAGGTAGATAACAGTAAGATTACATGTGCAGTATTCTGATGACACACTTCTCTAAATTACTCTAGTTCATCTGACAAGCAGTTAGGAAATGAGTTGATGAAAAACTGGATCCACATACTTTGTGATGGGGCAGTAACTTGAGTTGAAAACTGTAATTCTAAAAAAGCAATTAATATTCAATACTATCATTTTTCTCATGACCAGTTTGACCCAGGCTTAGTACATATGTCCCAGTTGTTGCGATGGTGTGGAGCTCACTTCTCTCTTTTAGTTTTTTTTAAGAAGGGCTGAGGGGTAAATGGAGGGTGAATGTGTGTGGTGGGGAGGATTAATGCAGATTCATCCTGAAGGCAACAGTTGGACACGAAGTTTATGTTTAAGCAAAATATTCATTTCTTTTAAATCCAACTAGCCCTACCTGTGTTTGCATGTCAAAATATGATGACCTTTCTTCTTTCCGCTGCATGGCTAGCTGTGAGTTAAATTCTGTAATGTCCTTCAGGGCTCGCTTCATGTAGTTTGGGACTTTTCTTTTAGTAAGTGCTTGCTGGAAACAGGACAGGAAATGCTTAGAGGCTCAGAATGAGGGATAACGTATATATAACGATATAATTACTATACTTGTATAGTATGCCAACTAGGTTAATTATTTTGTATCCCATTTTTAAGTTATGAGCTTGGCAACAACCAATTTGGTTGTCGTGAAAAAATTGTACATTAATGAAAAATCTATGTCTGCAGTTAAAAACCTTTCCAAACTTTCTTGGATTGAAAAGTTAGTTGTTGAATGACTGAGTAATTTTTTATAAAAATGGAATGAAATCATGCATTTTCAAACAAGAGGCCTATTTAATAATCCAGTACATGTATATACAGTTTAATGTACTGTAGTAGCTTCAGCAGCAAATCTAGGATAGACATTTGTTTTGCGAAATATACGTAGAGGATATTACACGGCTTCCAAAAGATATGGATTTTATCTTTGAGTGGCAAAATTATCTCACAAGTTGAGCGCAGCGAAACGAGTGAAATGCTTTGGGCACGAGAAAATAAAATCCATATATTTTGGAAACCATGTAATGTTTTTTTATTATATGGCTGCCGAACAAGCTTCATCTATGATTTTTTGAAATTTTCGGAAAATCTTTGGAAATCTTTAGAAGTGCTTGGAAATATTTAGAAAACATCGGAAACAGTTCAAAAGTAATTCTCAGATGTTTTTATTACTTTTGGAAGTTTTCACAAAGCCTTCGGAAGTGTTTGGAAAAATTCGGAAAAACTTTGGAAATGGTTTAAAAGCAATTTTCAGATGTTTTTATGATTTTTAAAATTTTCGGAAATTCTTTGGAAATCTTCAGAACTGACTGAAGTATGCGGAAATTTTTGAAAAACTTTGGAAACCGTTCAAAAGTAGTTTTCAGATGTTTTTATGATTTTTTAAATTTTTGGATAATCCTTGGAAAACTTGTGGAAGTGTTTAGAAATACTCGGAAATTTTCGGAAAACTTCAGAAACCATTCAAAAGTTATTTTCAGATGTTTTTATGACTTTTAAAATTTTCGAAACATTTTCAGAAATCTTTGGAAGTATTCAGAAATTTTTGGAAATTTCTTAAACTGTTCAAAACTAATTTTCATGTGTTTTATGATTTTTAAAATTTTCCGAAAATCTTCAGAAATCTTTGGAGGTGTTTGGAAATTGATGATGTTTTCACTAGTGAAAATATTGAATTAAATATCCTAGAGATGTGGGACCCGTATGTACTACAGCAGGTCATATATAGATTCTATGAGTGGTATATTTTCCAGCAACAATGTTGCCCAATCATATAATAAAGAATAGATAATAATGGCATTCTTAATTATACATGTACTTTGTCATAAAAATACATGTAACAACTGTGGTGGTTTAATTTATACAGTCTTACTCTTTCTTCTTCAGCTTTTCTGACCAATCTGCGCCGCTCCCTTTCATGTGATAATTGGTTGAACTCCTGCAATAATATATCCTTGATTGTTAGTTTGATCAACACTGCATCTGCTTTAATTTGTAAAACTATGAAATACAAAAAAATTCATAATAGTTTTAAAGATAAACATTACTTTTTAATTTGTCTGTAACAACTACAATATAAGCTTTTTTATATTGTACTCTTACATGTATTCTGCCACATCCCTGGCAATTTTTTCAAACTTATTAAACAGTTATTATATACTAAATAAATCATAATTATTATTAGCTGACATTTTAGTTGATATCAATGTACTAGATTCCTTTTGAGAGTTAAATATGTATGATAGTGTGTTCAGACACATTATTATAGTATTGCGGAATTCTCCTAAGCTGTCTTTATAGTTTTCTTGTATAATGCAGATTTTGTTGTTTACTTACTTTTTCTTAATAGATAAAATTGCTGGGTAAGATCATTTTATTTTTGTCATTTATACCAAACAACCTGTTTTGTGTGGGTTTATAATAGAAGGAGCTTTTACTTACTGATTAGTAAACTTACCTTGTATTTACTGGGATAACAATCAATAATCAGTTGGCAAACATCCTCACACTTTATGGCGAGCAGATCTAAAACCATGAAGGAAATTATGTACAACAGTTAGCAGCTTAAAAGAAGTTTCAATCATTTAAATGCTACATGTATGCAATAATCAAGCTAAAGCTAGAAAAAGCTAGCTATCTTTTTAAATATAATAATTATAATACAATATATAATAATGTTCTATATTAGTACTTTAGACTTAATATAATATGATAATTATTGTTATATTATATTTAGTCATGGCCTCAAAGTACAGAATGAAGCAGCCTCGGTCTTGAGAACAAGTTAAAAGCATCTGGCTGATTTTCACAAGTAAAGCATGTACAGTATGTGTGATGTTATTGTGTGGCTGTGTTTCAGATGTTTTATTCACTATATGTTTGCTCTTACAAGTCGCTGGCAATGTCCTAAAACTGCTGGCTATCACCCACAGCTAATTTGAACTGTGAAACAACATTATTTTTAAATGGCAACTAGTTACTTGTAGATGGTACAATACCTGTAAATGGAAAACAGGACAGTTAACACATGAGTCATTTTGACAACCCTACATGTACAGTACACTACAATACCTGATGCAGTTTGAGTCTCAGTTAAGATGGATTTTTCTTTTAGAAAGTGTTTTTCTTCTGTCGTTAACGTGTGTCTCTCAACATCTGCGGTCAAAACAATTTAAATAAGCATCAACACTTAACTGCATCATTTACAACACCAAACACCTTATGGGTTCAGAAAGCATGAAAGTGTCTCAGCATAAAAATGTGTCATGATCAAAACAACAAAAGTGTGATCTACATGTAGGGTAGAGTGCACTTGGGTATTAAAGCAACCAGTGGGCTTAATCTCTAGAAGCCCATCTCAAAAGGAATTGCAAAAGTAATAAGCCCTTGGGAAGTCCATGTATTCACTATATTATGTAATCATTTTGATGAGATTTGTATTTTTCTTGAGTATTATAATAATAATTGGACATTATTTTAAACATGTTGCCTTCATGGTTGAAAATATTTGCTCAAGAATTGTTTTGTACATTAGCCATCAATTTCAATAATTATTTGCAGCATTTATCTTGAAATAGAGCCCACATTGTTTTTTGAGTTTGCAAAGATACATGTAAGCTTGAAAAAAGCCCATCAAAGGGCCTTAAAAAAAAACAAGAAACCCTGGGTTTTCCTTCGAAGTCATACAGTATACAGGGGTTTCAAAAAGATGAAAAGTAGAAGTTGGAAACGGAAAAGTAGTGGTTGGAATTATTTGAGGGCCAAAGGCCCGAGCAAGGAGGTCCGAAGGCCCGAGTTTTCTCGTGGAGGGGGGGGGGGTCTGAGGGCATCCCCCCCAAGAAATTTTTAAAATTTAACGCGCAAAAAGAACCTATCTCCTGCATTTTGATGGCCAGTTGTTGACAGGCAATGCGACGATACACTTGACTTGATGTTTCTATTCTCGCAAAAGATTCGACAGTACGGAATACCTCATATACAATCATTGCTTGCAAGCGTCATATATTCAATACCTGCACTCAAATCCCTCGCCATTTTTGGAAAAGATCCGCAGAAAATTGACCTGTTTTTGCCGAAAATGCAAAGCTTTCCTCTAGAGATTGAAATAAGAATCAGTTTATACACATAGGGAAAAGTAACAACATCTTATGCAACTGAGTTCTGAGCATCTGAAGTGAAAGTAGACGTCTGAAATGAGGGTTATAAACATCGCTTGGGATGTGCGACGCCTTGTTTTGAAACCCCTGATATAATGTATGTGTATATTTTAGTTTACATTAATTTATGACTTCATGGTCGCTGATTTTGAGTCCTGGACTGTGATAATGAGGACTATTGCCATGGATATTAAATTGACAAAAAAAATTATTAATTCTGTTCTTTTTACCTGGGTGCTTCTGTGGAAGAGCGATGTCTGTGACAAAATCACTGACTTGATGTTCGAGATAATAAAACTCCCCATGAATATCAGGGGGCCATTGGTACTCAAATAACTTTTCCAGTGGATAACACACTTTTACTGGTGAAGCAACTGTTCTTCTTTCCAGTGCTGGCTTCTTTGGTTCGGGTGGAAGTTCTTCCCTATTCTCTGGACTGCTTGCTGCTTTCTCCTCTAGGACTTCATTCCTTTCTTCTGCTTCACATTCAATCTCTTCTTTCTTATCTGCATCTTTCAGCTCCTCCTCCAGCTCTTTTTCCTTTTCTTTTTCCTTGCTTTTGGCACCTCTTCCAGATTTTTTCTAGACAAGGCAAACAGAACACACCAGAAAATTTAAACAAGGATGTTCATTTGTCTTACTCAAAAACTTTCTTTTAGTTACCAGGGACTTAAATTTGAACTACTAATTTATCGAGAATTAGGTCAAGGCTGAAGTTTGTTATTTCTGAAAAAGACCAAATGTTAAAGAACTAATATTAAGCATTTTATTTTTAAACACAGCATTTTCTCTACACTGTAAAAGCAACAGTAATATAGTGTACCCAGCATAACTTAATGTAAATTATTTGCTTTGCATTTCCAGTTCTGCACATTCATGCAATGTTGATCACTAAAACTATCCATAATGCCTGTGGTTAATTATTGTAGGAAATCCAGGCAGCTCAAAAACCAATCAGAACACAAGTAGTATCTTTGCCATAGAAAAACGTAACTTCTTACTTAATGATACATGTATATTCAACCACCAATACTATTTCTTTATTGTGAGATAGACTCAGTCTATACTTTCTTACTAGAAACTTTGGTCGATATTCTACTAAAACAGATATTCTAGTTAAGTAGTATACATGTGCAAGTTTAGCACAGTTTGAAAGATCTCTGACTACAAATAGTTTAGGTGGCCTAGTTCGAAAAGCCCCTTATGGTTTCTCTGGGCTCAACCTGACCAAACTATTTTTTGTTTTTTTAAAAAAAATTTTTTTGTCCAATAATAATTAATTTTATTGAACTTCATTTTGCAAATAATTTGTAAATACTTTCAATTGTAAAAACTTGTTATAAAACTCTTGGGGTTAAATAAATGTTGTTGTTGTCAAATCAGAAGGTTCCAGGTTCAGTTCCAAGCCTGACTGAGATATGAACTTTGGGTGACCTTCTTTTGCCATACCAAAGATCCGTGGATAAGGCTGTTAAGCCACTGGTCAAGTCTCTCAACGCTCAATAAAGGGGACTTAAAAGAACCTACACACTTGTCAATAGGAGTACTTAGGCTATTGCTGGTGATGTGGACTGTTACAGAGGGCAACAAGTTTATCAGTTTCTAACTGTTGTGCATCACCCTCAGTAAATGAGGTTATTATTATTAATATTATTGTTATAGTAAACTCACCTAACTTACCTATTTGGAGCTAAACTTTAAAGTCTTTATGCTTATTTGTAAGAACAGTCTTACTGTGCTATATTGCCAAAAATGTGAACATACATGAACAAAGTGCATCAAGGTTTGGCAAAATGGGCTCACAAGCATAAGTTCTGAACTTCAACTTGATACTTGCACTCAACTTGTGCAACGTTGGTCACTGACTTGCATTAACTTGCAATGATCTTGTTTAATGAGCAATTGAATTAACTTGCAATCAAATTTAAGTGCTTTTAAAGCTGATGCAAGTCAATAAAGTCCATGCAAATTGGTGACAAACCAACCACAAGTTACATGTGTTCATATTTGAAAGTTATAAACTTGCATTTTGGCACTTGACTTCACTTATGTGGCAAAGAACTTTATATGCACAATGCTGAATGCATTTGTCGTAAGATTAGTTTCACTTTTATACAAGTTTCTATCAATAGGCTTTATCTTAGTTAAGCTGACGTATTTGCAGAGGGTTGTCGAGCTACAAATGTACAGACGTTAACTTTGTGAGTTTGTGACGATTTTCATTTCAATCATATCAATCATTCAATGACACAAAACACGCGACCAAATCAATGAATAATCTGGCACAATTTACATAATCTTTCAACTTAATACTTACTCTTCGGGGCATCTTTTACTTTTGTAACTCTTTTACAAGGTGCGAAATTGCGTCTGCAGTGAGAATATAGCACAGTTTCTCAGATATTTTCACTTATTTCTCTCGCTTTTGTCAAAAACGACACCGATCAGGCACAAAACCAACAGGCACTGCATAGTGCGTGGCTACTAAGCCACAAAGCCTTGCCAGTGCCAGTCTTTCTCTGACCTTGCTGGTCGATGATGTTTGTGAGAAAAATTGGTAAGTACAGATCTATTAATGAAAAAAACCCTTTATTTAAAAGTTCCTTACCACCTTACATATAAAATATATGTCTCAGAGTAAAACAAAGTTCATAACAAAAAGTAAGTAAGACTGAGTCCTGAAGAATTTTGCGTGGGCACTGGGATCGAACTAGTAAATAGCGGTTTGTTCGAAGTGCCGGCGGTTTTTCCGGCGGTATAAATTTATGTCGAGGCAAACTAAAACTAACCACAGTGATAATGGCTCGCAAATATCGGACAATTCCAGAACAATTGAAATAAAGAAAACTACTTGAAGGTAATTATCAAAGTTGTATTAAGTATTTGTAATAAATATATATTATTTACCGGCTGCCGGGAGGTCCGTATAGGGAAAAACTGTGACTGAGTTCTGAGCAGCCTCTGGGCCGAGGTCACAGTTTTTCCCTGTACGGACCGACCATAAGCCGGTAAATAACTTATTTATTTTTTTCCTCCAACGGACAAGCACATCGAGCGGCGAACCAGCGCAGGTTACTGCCAGCTGATCTGAGTCCCTGGAATTAGCCAATCAGGGACGAGGACGTCTGCAAAACTGTATATCATGTCGTCGCAGGCCCCATCCGCGGGACAAGGCACACATAAAACTTATGCATTTAGTGATTTACTCTTCAGAATCAGTGTTTAAAAGACTTCATCTTTGTTCCAGAAGTTCCTTAAGGAGTTTGACTCCTTAGTCCAAAGCACTGCTTTAAGAGCTGGCTTAATGATACACAGTTTTGCAGATGACGTCACAGGGTCAGATTAGCTGGTGTGACCGTGGTCAGAAAAAAAACAGGCACCTAAACATGCTTTGTCGATATGTACTCTTTTTCTCTTTCTTTCTTTTTCTTTCTTTCTTCTTTTCTTTCTCCTTCCTTCTCCTTTACTTTCCTTTTCTTTCTCTCCTTTCCTTTCCTTTCCACTTTTCTTGCTCTTCTTTTCTTTGTTTTTGTTTTTTCTTTTTCTTTTTACTTTTGTCATTTGATTTGGTTTTGCTTTTTTCCCTTTCCTTCCCTTTTCTTGTATTTTCTTGTCTTTTTTTCTTT
>JAOBRG010395512.1:0-10341 GCA_027574985.1 Umimayanthus nakama | reverse complement strand
AGGAACAGTTATGCAAAAGCGTTTGGCAATTGGTCAAGGGGCAAAAATTTAAGACCAAAAAAATCGAGGGGGGGGGGGTTCGTTGAACCCCCCCTGCCAGTTTAAGGGTTAAAATGGTAGTGATTCCCATTACTTCAACAGCAAGCACATGGCATGACTTTCCAGAGGAAACTTCGCAAACTGTTCATTCAATTTTTATTTCAAATAGACTGCTACTGTCTTCACGGAACTACTTCAAGGTATTAATAACTTAAACAACAGTTTTGTCCGGTCAGCTTTAACGGACATTGTCGAGAATTGCCAATTTGTATAAAAAATTTCAAAGCTCGTTTGCAGAGCTGCCAAGTTCTATCGGAATGGTTCTGTTTCCGGACAACTAATTCAATATTCTACCAAGTTAGTAGTAAGTTTCTTTTCACTTGTCCTTATGTAGTTTTATTTTTTTCCCTATTTTATATGTTATGGACTATGTAATTTCCCAATTAGCTGTGTAATGCAGCATAACGATTTTACGAATAAATGCAGATATAACATTATTATTACTACATTTGCTTTAGGAGATCCAGACAACTCCAGAAGCATGCTATCACAATGCATACATGAAATATCTTTGCCGTATAACAAAGCTTTATAAGACACAATTACACCGTCAGCTAGTTAAAAAATCAACTCAGTAATACATTCACTGTGTTATGGTCTTGATTATGTTGAGTTAAGTTCAACTTGACAAACAATTAATTACTGGTTGTAGCTTGATCCAGTGAAAGAGCTGGTGGAGAATCTTCTGGGTGAAGAGGAAAGTGGGAAGAGACAAACTAAGTCAGTGGACTGCGTGACTTTGGATGATTCTGGACTAAGAGAACTCTTGGTAGGCTTCTATTTCATTCAGTGTTGTTCAAAGTTTTCCACATTAATTTTTAGTTACATGTAAACATACATGTACATGCGTTCCCAGGGGGGACTCCCAAATAAAGACGATGAAATTGATCGTCGAAATTTTTGAAAAACACCCCTAAAAGTTATCAATATCAGGGTGTGGCCCCTCCAAATTCTACCCCCTACTGTTAACCAGAGAGTAACATGAACATAAGGCAGACGATAGTAAACTATGGATCTGTTTACACATCGATTAAATTTCGCTTTGAAATGTTTGTGAAAATACTGTTAAACGGGGTCAAATGTCGAAGACTGAAGACCATAATTATAATTACCATTTTACCAATTTTCTTCCCGAGACACCCTAAGAGTTACCAACCGCAATTTCAACCCCTAAAAGTTACGACGATCATCCCTGTCAAGATAACTATAGGAGTCAGGAATTACACATATTCATTATAGTGGTTCTGTTAAGCACTGGTTAAATTTCTTGGGTGATCAGCCATACTCACTTCAACACCTTGTGGAGCACTGAACCTAATTGGTTCAAGAGACCTGTTGCACATTACAGTGTACACTGTTCCCTTTCATAGGTGGGGAAGTTCGTTTCAGCTTTTTTCAAGATACAGTGTGAGTTTTCTGTTTTTCATATCTGGCACTGTCACAATGAATTGGGAACGAACTATATCATACCAATAAATTGGCCTTATGGCGGTCTTGCTACTGCCAAATGCTAGCCTCCACACCTCCAACCGCAATAGTCCTATAAGAAAATATAGTTTTGAGTGAGCCAATAAGACTTTAGGAAGCTGTCCTACATGCAGTTATTACAATGTAACATAAAATCACTTCGTATCAAACCTCGCATGACTTTTAACATGTCATATTGAATCGGTGAATGAATTTAGTCGGCAGAGTGCTGGAGAGCAGCCCTGGAGTTTACTTCAAGGTTTTTAACAGCACATGGACAGGGAATTGGGCTGCAAGGACAGCGAGCAATGCACACACACAAGACTCTACAGGTACTGTTCAGAAACTCGACTATAAATGAAAAAAATGATAAACAGGAATTCATTTTTAGTCGATACTGTTGGAAAAGGTTGCCCTCATTCCGAAGCCGAAGGCTCACGCTTACAAAGGCAGACTATAGCGCTAACTATAGCGATCCACAACACCAGCATTGGCTTACTCTTATTAAACAGTGTGTAGATTCTTTTAAGTCCCCCGATAGAATGTCGAAAGACTAGGCCAATGGTTTAATTATTGTCCCTGTCTACCGTCGGTGTGCGAAAGATGGTAATCCAAAGTTCAACCTGCCACCAGCCCGACGGAATTTTATCATTTATTTCAACAATATTTACACAGAGATGCCCAGTTCAGCTAAGCTTGTTTGAATGGGACTCTGTTTAAAGTAATGTTAAATTTCTGGTTGGTGGTTCAGGTTGGAGATCTTACCAACTGTGCCAACCTCGCACACATGTATCAAACTACATTTTAGACGCATGTGCAATAAACTACCGCCTTCGTAGAATTGGAATTAAACAATCTCCAGACGCTCACGTGGTCTTATAAGTGATTGCAAGTCCTACTAATTCATTTTCTGCCCGAGTTATACTGCCCAGAGATCGACAAGCACTATTAACCACTGTTGAATGGATTGTCTTCAAATGGTGTTTATCAGAAAGGCAAAAACAAAGCTTTTGAGAATTTCGTAAGTCTTTTAAAACAACTTGACGTTTGAAAACATGACGGAAAGAGTTTGACTCCTGCCTTCTAAAACTGTGTTGTGTCATCCTCTGTTTTCTTGCAGGTCTGGTTATGTCGGATATGCTTATTGTTTAAACTCCAGTTGCACACAGCAGCTGAAGCTGAATTGGCAGCGTTTGGAAGCCTGGACCAGCCAGATCTGTATTATGAGTTCTACCCAGAAACCTATCCTGGCAGTAAAGGTAACCAGCGATTATTTTGCGTAATTAGGTCATTGGCCATTGTTCACAGCTTAGTGTACGTACTTGTTAATCAGCCAAAAATACGTTGTTAGGCCTAGTTTAGATATCGAACTTTCACCGCACCGAACTCAATTATTTCAATTTTGCGCGGTGACAGCAGGCAAAAAGCTCAATGTCTAAAATGACACACCGTTTAAGCACTGTGCCAGAACTTGGCGCGGTAAACTATGTTATCCAGCACATTTTAGTCCAAAAGCATTTGGGTGCGGTGCTCGGTGCCGTGTCTAAAACGCAACCGTGCTTTGACCGTGCCAGACACCGCGCCAAGTGGAATTGAGTTCGGTGTGGTGAAAGCACGATGTATAAACTAGGCCTTACGATGAAGCTCCATGAATGTCGCTTTTACCGTACAGCACGCTCAGGTTTACCGCGTCAATTTCTGGCGTATTGCTAATAATCAGTGTGCCAAGTTTAGACATCGAGCTTTCAACGTGCTTTCACCGCGCCAAATCGAAATATTTGAGTCCCATGCGGTGAAAGCACGATGTCTAAACTAGGCCGGCCTTAGTTACTTATGCCCCTCATCAGAAGACGCGAACGGACAGAGTCTGTCTACCCAAATACTTCCACAGTACACAGGCCTCCGAAACCGGTTATTAGACCGACTGTACTCCCTTCAGGCATCGTGCAGACAGATCGTCACACTCTTGATATGATGCTTACTGTGTGTTGTCCCCGCAGGTTCCATGGTGCCCTTTACCATGCGGCTTCTCCACGCAGAGCTGCCGCAGTACACAGGCCTCCCACACCAGTCGTTAGACAGACTGTACTCCCTTCAGGCCACGTGTAGACAGATCATAACAAACTTGAAGACTGGGCTGGCAGAGGATGGCTCGGAAATTGAGATGACGGACGAGAACAGACAGGGTATGACTCTTTCACGTGTTCATTTGCCGCAAGTTGCCATTTTAATTTCTCATGACCATCACCCATCGGACCTTGTAGCTCAGTTGGTAGAGCAACGATGATCTGTTCCAGAGGTCGTGGGTTCAATACTTATCAGGGTCAAAGATTTTTCTATCTCTCCGTGTGGGCCCATTCCCTTTCTAGGGCGATCATTCAAAAGGTATCGCTTGGGATGTTTATACAGCAAATCGATTTACGTTATTTAAACCACTTTATATGGCTCCTTTAATTGAGTAATGTCGGATCCATTTGTATTAGTGATAAAAACACTGGAATTCTTGGAATCGGGAATGATTTCATCGTCTAGCGAACAAAGATCCAAAGACATCTTTCACTAAGTAAAAGTAAAGAAAAGTGGTGTTATTATATAGCGCCTTTTCCGTATGAATATATGCTCGCTGAAAGGGCCTTTACAATGATCAGTTTACCCCAGCGGACCGGACGTCTTGCAAACATAGTGCAGTTTATCATTCATTTAACGTGCAAGATTTCGCCACTGGTGACCTAAAGGCCAATGAAAATTGAAAGGTAACCAAGCCTTTCATGAAACCGAGGCAAAGTTGCCCTGGCACAGTTAGAGAAGTGGAACAATTTACATGCTAATTAATTAATTTTTTTGGTATTGTGATTAGCTAGTATTCTGGTTTTAATATTTATTGTTATATTTGAGTTTTAATCGTGCAGGTGTAAAGCTTCTCTATAGAGATGCTACAAGAAATCGTTTTTATTTTAAAATATTATTATTTCTATTTCTGCAAACGCTTTTTGAAAATGATGTTTTTTTAATTAAATTCATTTATCGAAATTTTCTGTGTGTGCTCTAAAAATTTCAAAATGATCACTTTGGCGCAGATTTGTCAACATCCTGTTTGCAAATAACTTTGGACAAATGTCATTTACAAAGGTGAAAGGGCAAGCCTATCAAGAATGCAAAACTGGCCCATGGTGAACTAAATTCGAAGCTGGCCGTAATTTCACTGTCCGAATTCGAGAACAAAAAGATAAAATCTTTGTCATCACAGAGCCGCATGCCACCTATATGCAAATCCGGGCCTTTCTTTTTCTTTGAAAATACTTACCATGTGTATGTCTTTGAAAACAAGGCATGATCAAGAAGTCCTTCTGATTGGTTGATACCGCCCAACCTTCCTTGAACAAACAAGTTTGACTCTTTTCCCCAGAGGAATTACTGAATTCTAGTTTTATATAATCATTACACCTTTACTGCAAATAGTTTAGTTAGTTGCACCTGCGAGTAACGAGCTGAAGATGATCGCTTGTTTTACCACGTTTATTTGATAAGTTTACCTTATTGACATACTATACACATTTGGGACAATTTGTTTAGTTTTCGATACTCGAAATAAGTTTAATTTGCAGTAGTTAACAAATATGATAGATAGAACGCGATGATTTGCTGGACATTCGATTAACCATAATGGACTGCTAGACAAAGCAGGTGGCCGTTAAAGATCGTCTAATGGAAGTTGTTTTCTAAGAATGATAGTTGTGAATTTGTTTTGTGCATTTTGACCAATTTGTTTACTAATTGATAGTTACTTTTTACAAAGAAGGGGAAAGCACTTACGACAGATTACATTGAACTAGTCATCAAAATAATTCGCACTTGAACCATTATAAGGCGGTATGTTGCAGTCTGTGGCTCTCTATCTCAAACTATCGGAAGGGCTGAGTTACGGTGTCTTTCGTTCTACCTGATTACAAATACTGGATTTATCGTATACTTTGAAATGGGTGTGCTAGCTAAAGCTTCCTGAACCCGCCTCTTTTTATCTCTTAAAGTATATCCCAAGAAACTGTGGTGAAAGCTAGTCTCCTCTGCAGGCAACTATATCTAATACGGATATAGGAAGTGATAGCCAATGAGAGTGCATGATGGTGACTGATGCGTAGGAGGCTAGATGAAAGCGTGATTTCAACTGTATCAAATCGTGCAGTTAACTGCCAAAACTTCAAATAGTCACGCTTAACTTTAATTGGCAAGAAAACAATTTTTTGAATAAGAGTAGAGAATGCATATTTTCTGGAGTCAAAGAAGTGGTAAATCTTTCTTTCCCGTGTTTTAATACACAACTAGAATTTTTACCCAAAACCTTTTCTTTCGGTTTAGTGTTTTGTTCACAAGTTAATGATGTCCATGTCATCCAGTTCGAAGTCAATTGTCGACTGCTTTACATCATTCTGTTCGGTTTTAGTTTCCAATACAGGAGGTAACGGTGAGTGCCTTCGCTTGTTGGCATTCTTTGAAAACTTCCAGATGTTCACTTCAAGATATTCGGCGTATTCATCCGGAGGTGGTGAATCTATTGCTTGCTTGTTTCTCCCTTGACGAAACTTGCCTTTACTTTGAAGATTGAAAGTTTCATCTGAATGCTGTATTTCCAGCTTTTTTTTCCTAGTTTTGGGTCTCAAGAACGTTTCATCTTCCTTTGTGCGTAACCATTCAATACCGCCGTTTCCATCTATTCTGGAATGTCGAGTTTCTTTCTCTCTTTCTCTCATCATTGAGCTCAGAGATGCCTGGACTTCCATTTCAGTTTCTCTTGATCTAGTTTTGGGTCTCAAGAACTTTTCAACTTCCGTTGTGCTGAATACACCTAGAACATCTCCTTCTCTGGTTATTCTAGGACGTCGGGTTCCTTTCTCTTTATCTCTCATCATTGAGATTAGGGATGTGGTTGGTTCCAGTTCAGTTTTTCTGGTTTTGGGTCTCAAAAGTTCTTCAGGCTCTGCATTACGCACTCCTAGAATATCCTTTTCCCATTCTGATCTTAAGCGCCGAGTCTCTTTCTCTTTCTCTCTCGTTTTTGATCTTAAAAATGCCCGTAGTTCCAGGTCAGTGGAAGGAAAACTGTGTGACGCGTCGTAACGGCCAGAAAAAGCGTCTTGTTTTGCTACCAAATTTTGATCCGGCGTTACTTTTGTCTGTTGATTTCTGTAGTTAAGGCCAAGACTCATCGCCGAGGGAAGTGGTTTATTGGGCGAAAATGTCTCCGTGTGAATAAAAGCTGTTTGGCGGGTTTTCGAACCCAAATATTTCGATTCTTTATCATGAAAACCATGCAAAAAACCTGCCTGAAATGTTGAAGGTTCATATCTCCTCTGCACCGATGGCGCTCTGTTTCCAGGTAATACAAATTCCCGCCCAGTCTCTGACCATGCTTGGGTCACTTTCGGGACATAGAATTTCACTTGAGGTGGATCTTTTCTGGATAAAGAAGTTGGAGCGTATTTAAACCTTGTCGCACTTTTTTTCAAGATTCCGTTGTTTGGTTGTCCACTTTTCGTCGGCATTCTTTTAGGATTCATGTCGAGCTGTTTCTTGCCTCTGCCAGGTTGACTTTCTCTTCTGGTTAGTTTTATGTCTTTCTGTTGCAAATACAAAGTAAGAGGTAAAGATTGTAAGTTAAACGGTTCAACAGACACGACGAGTGCTGAATGCTGTTTCCAAGTCTTGTTTTGAGTTTACGGCAAGAAGAAAACCATCGGCTTATTGGGGACATCATCTGATGGTGTGCTGTTTATAGTACTTCACAGTCATCGTTTTCTAACATGAATTCACCACATTTGCCCAGAAAAAAAAATTAACATCTTACCTTGCACCAGAAGTTAGCCGTGCCTAGTCTCAGAAACTAAAGTGGACGTAGTGGTAAATATTCGACTTTGTAAAACTTCGAAACTCTACCACTTCGCTGATCATCTTGACTGAACGTTAAATTTGCAGTTGCTTACGGCTCTTATTTACTCTAACTAAGCGGCTTAAAGTATGTAATTGTATTAAATTATTAAACAATGGTAAAATTTACAATATAATTTAATTAACGTAACTTATGGGTATTCAAGTTAATTGGAATGTCTCGAGAAATCATTTAGTACAGGTGTGGACGATCCTTGCTGTTAATCATTTGGTTTGTTATGTCAAAATAGGACTGGCCTACTATTTCATAACGAAAAATGCCAGATAAAATCCGTGCTGGTGAAAGTCTTTAAATAAAACGGTGGAACAGCCTCTAAATGTCATTCCTAGTAGATTGAATCAAAAAAACAAAAGAAAAAACAAAAATTTGAAGAACAGTAAAGCGTTTTTTTAGTTTTTGTCTGTTTACCATCAGGTCAGATGAAACCACTCTAGTTTCCAAGTAACAAGTTAGAGTGGTTTTGATTTATTACGATACGAAAAGACTTGGTTTTCTTGATGGTACGTTTATATAAAGACAGTTTTTTTGCGATTCGAAAAGGCTTCCATTTTCTGGATAGTACGTTTGTACAAAAAACGAAGTACCGTGGCGACACGAAAAGGTTTTTAATTTCCTGGAGTGTTTGTACAAAAAGAGCAAGTTTGTTGCACTACGAGTTTTGACGATGTTTTCAGCAAAACAGTATAATACTGAGAACATTAAGTTTAGTTATCTGGCGTTAGGCGTAATAAACTCTATTTAAGAACGCTCAGTCGCGGCCTAGTTGAATAACGAACTAATTTGGAAACTCTTCATCCCAAAAACGTGAAAAAGGGTAAACTTAACCAAACGGCAGAGGGACTGGTTTTCATGGAAATAAATGACAGACTTCGCAGTGTGAAAAGAAATGAAAAGTCCTTAGAAATAGTAACACTCTTATCTATTAAAACCTTGAGGAAAAACGCAAAGAGTATCTCCTTGAACAATAAATGTTGTTGTTGTTATTTCCTTTTCGGAAAAGTTTTCTGTAAAATTGTTGCTTTTCCATTTTACGAAGAAGAATTAAGAAGAACAAATCTGACTTTGACCAGTAGTTTCTTAGGTGAACAAGCGGTTCGTTTTCACTCGATTTCTTTCCATTTTTTGTAGCTGCCATTGAATTGTGGAAGTCGCGAGAGGTCCAGGTTTTCTATGCCATAGGAAACTGCTTTCTCGCTCTCAAGGTGAGTCTTATTTTTGAGTTGGTGCAGATGAGAACCCCATTGGTTGTAACAGTTTTCCCATTTGCATAAAACAACGAAAACCCGACCTTAAATTTTTAAGAAAATCGAACTTAGTGCATGGGACTGGGTATTCTCATTAAAAAACTTACAATGTTTTTGCCAACCGTACATTGTCGGTGAACTAAGTTACTCGAAAAATATTTGATATGTCACGATCTAGAATTCTGTATAGGTACTGAATGTGGTACCATGATCTTTCAATCTTTGTTACTAGTTTATTTGACAGGGTGCATGCAGTTATGAAAAGTCATGAAAAGTTATGGAATTTCAAAATGTATATTCCGGGCCGGAAAACAGAGTTATAGATTATGGATTTTAGCGAAAATGGCAGAGGTCACAGAAGTGTGCTGTTTGAAAACTCGAAGCATTCTTCTTATCAAGCAAAAAGATGCTCCAAAAAGGCTAGGTTTTCAGCCTTTTCTTTAGTAATGATTAATTTAAAGTGGTCATGGAAAAGTCTTTTGAGTTTTCTTGCCCAATTTCTGTGTGAATCCTGTTTGGCTGACGTTGCTCAAAATATCGAGAATGCGTGGGCGATGCTACAGAAATGGTTAAGCTTCCCTTGCAATAAACTGAAGGGATTACAGAGAATGCTTTGGTTTAGGCCCATTAGTAATAGTAATAGTTAGTAATAGTAACATTAATAATATTAATTTTGACAATGGTAATGATAGTGATAATGATAAAGATAAAGATAATGATAGTGATAAAGATAATGGTAAAGGAAATGATAGTGAAAATGATGATGAAAGCGATGATAATGATGATAATGATAATGACGATGATGATGGCAGTGATAATGATAATTTATTAATGACATGACACAGAGTTCCTGAGTCATCTTTTGACAAACTTTTGATAGAACAATTGTCTGCTGATAATTGGACCGCGCTTAAAAGTTTCGCGGATTGACTTGCTGTGGAGTAGATCAATCAACTTTGGTGACCATTCCTTTGCGCTAAGTTCTCGCACAACAAATCCCTGATTAAGATGATGTAAGTGATGCAATGCGTCGGGTAATAAACTTATTGCAAATTGAACAAGGTCGTCCCGTACTCTCTTTGCTTCTCACTAATTTTCAATTGGAGAACAAAATTTCAATTTATTGCTTTGTTAACATTTTTTTTGTTTGTGTTTTAAAGGATTACAACCTGGCAGTGGACATATTCGAAACCATAATTGACCTGGATCCTTCCCTTGAGCCTGCGATGCTTTCAGCCCTCGGCAGAATCTGTCTTCAGGTTGGTTAACGTTACAGACTCTGCTCATTGTCGCACTCATCCGAAAACTGTTGTAGTTTAAGGAAGAGACTGGTCTGAGTTCTTAATTTTGTTTGACTTTTTCTAGACCTTGTTTAGTCGACTATTCGTGTGTGGTAATTTTTTTTTTTATTTTCGTCTAGTCCGAACTCCACTCCAATCTACTCCACTCCATTCCACTGTTCTGTACTCTAACTTAGAAAAACATAAAGAGTAACTGAGAAGAAGTATTTTCAGCCGGGGGGGGGGGGGGGGGGGGGGGGGGGGGGGGGGGGGGGGGGGGGGGGGGGGGGGGGGGGGGGGGGGGGGG
>JAOBRG010395501.1:0-10341 GCA_027574985.1 Umimayanthus nakama | reverse complement strand
GTAATTGCACTGTTTGGGATTTATAAAGAGGTTCTTAACCAATCAGATTGCAGTAATTTTTCTATGCATATTATTATAATAATAATAAACATCATATAAAATAATAATAATAATAACAGCGTAATTGTGGAAACATCAACACCAACAACTCAACCTTACACATCCAAGAAGTCATTCATCATGGGAGTCACAGGCGCACACAACGCGTCAGCGTTAGCCAAGAGAGCTTTCCCAATTAAGGAGCCCACAATCCCTTCTGTATTTCTCTCCTTCAAAAAGGCCCTGGCGATAATGCATCCATTGAACTGAATGGTCCCCTTTCCAGTGCTGGCCAGGAGCTTTTCCTCAATTGGCGGCTCAAAGTGATAAGGGTGGGAACTTCCTCTGCTAATACACCGCGATTTCACTGAAGATTTTCTGTCTGAATCCTTCAAGCTCTTATCTTTTTCATTTGTTCTGTTGTCGTTGTTGTCTGTTGATAGTCCAGTTTCACTATCTGGAAGAACAGATGGTCAGATCAGGTTTTAAAAAATACCAACACGTAAATTAGTGCCAGTTTTACTTTCTAGAACATAATACCAGATGTGGTATCAAAATTACAAATACGCTATCTAGAAGAGATACAGATTAAAAATATGGTATCAGAAAATAAAAATAGGCTGTTGAACACTTTATTTTCGATTGTAAAACATTACAAGGCACTACGGGAACTGTAAGTACCCAAACGGTTGTTTACAACAACAATGAGGTTTTAAATTTAAAGGCAGCGCGATACTTGTTTACTTATCATACACGCTCACTGCAAGCTGGATAGACCAGTTGATGGTAACATGAGGTAAACTCGTTCAACAGGTTTTACCACCTTCACAACCTACCTCCAGAGTCAGTATCTTGTAACAACTCCTCACCAGTCTCTTTCAGTCCAACCAATGTCGAGGTTGTCATGACGTCGCTAGCCGCTGTCGTTGCTGCGGTGACAATAGCCTCGGCCAGACTTGACGACACACCTGACTGGGCATTCTGTTCATCAACCGCTGGTCAAAAATGATTGACAGTCACCAGTTACTGACCCAGCTGAGCAAATTCAAATATCAAGCAGAGCCGGACTCTTCATTTACACTAGTTGCAATCCGAAATAGAAAAATGAATAGTTCAAACTATTTGAATTGCACAATTTTAGTTGACACTGGGCCTTTGTGGAGTAAACATCTCTGATTATCTTCATTGCTTCAAGTTTCCAGCTGATCTGGCTCCATGACGTCACGGGAAAAACCTGTTATCATCAGGCCGGCTTTCGCTGAAATTTAATAAACTTTTGAATGCAAGATTGAGCCGAATCAACTGTAAATAAACCGAAATAAACAACAACCGACGCGGTAGCCGTATTTGTTCATTCTCGTGAACTTTGATCGCGCACAGAAAAGCATGCTTTGGGACTGGGAATGACAATAAGTTTTTCCCGCTTTCTCGCACCTGATTGGCTAGTTTCATAGTCTCAGATCAGCTGGTTGCTCTTTACTGTTTGAAATTCAAAACCAAACAACACCGAACAAGAGATTCCAAAAATTCCAAAAAGCCTCAAAATATATTACCGAACAGCACTGGCAGCCATTGTTTAATTACTATCATTGTCGTACATACACAGTATTTCTGACGTAACTTACAGAAATTCAGTACCTAACTTCAGTAACTTATATAGAATGTACACATCTAGTTTGTCATGGCCACAAACTTCTTCTGTGCTTCAAAACGTGAAAAGATTGAGGTGCATGGCCTTTGATCAAATTACGAGTGAGTCTATTGGAAGTCTATTGGAAAATGTTCCCAGCATCTATTGGAAAATGTTTCCAGCATGCAATGGTCACTCAACTGCCATGATACAAACACAGAAAGTTTGCAAGTTTGAGGTAAGAAAACCCTAAAAAAAGACTCTCCTAGAAGACAAGTCAAGTAGCAGTTACCTTTCTCCGTATGTTCAATGATTTGCTTTAAGGCCTTCTTCAGGCTGTTCGCCCGGGACATAAGAGCATCTCGTGGAACAAATACTTTCTGTTTGCTGCTGCTGCCATTACTGGTGTTGTTGTTTGGCCCACTATCCGGACTACTCTCCCAGCTCTCGCTCTGAAGGTCCTCCTTGGCTTGTGTTGGGAGGGCTTCGGACTCTATACTTAGCGTCTTAAGCAGCAAGTTTAGCTTCTCGTTAAGAGTTGAACACTGCAATACAAAATGGCAGTTTTCATATCAAACTTTTTTCAATCAGGGTTACCGCCCATCAAGATATAAATTTGAGATTTCCGGACTTTTCCCTGGTCAACAGCTAAGTTCCCCTGGGTAGTTTAAGCAAATAAAAAATAACAAATGATTTTTCCTAACAAATGTTAATGCTTGGCTAAAACATGACGTGAATGAAAACTTGTGTCAGCCTTATAAAAAAAATTCCCTGACTTTAAGAACGAATTTCGAATTTCCATGACCGAATATAAAATTCTCACACTGACTGGCTTTTTCGTTTTTCCGTTACCTGTGACAACCATGTCGATCACATTGACAGTTTTTCTAGTCTACAGTTTAACTAATTAACCAGTTATCACGCATTTTCGACTTAAAAAACTGAAAGTTATTAGCAAAATCCGTATCTAGGCCTTGTAGGCAACTTTTTCTAACTAGCAGAAAACGTGATTATTGTAACTGCATCAAGGTGGTTCTAATTGTTTGAAGGAAGACAAGCATAACTCGATCTTTGGGGTTTGCACACTTTTTTCTCTAACCATGTACTCCAACCATACCTTGTGCGCGAGCGAGCCTGGTTCCTCGGCGCCGTCGGGGTCTGAACTGGCCGAGGCCACTCCCACCTTGGACACAAAGTGCTTCACCGTCTCACACAGAACCCTGGAAGACGCAATCAGCATCAGAATTCAACGCTTAAATATCTGACACTTAAAGAACAAAGTTGAGATGCCTACTGATGAAGATTTACTCTGATGCACACAAAATTTGGGAGGAGAAATCTTTTTGCTGGTTTCCATATTAAATGAAGCTTACACGAGAGCATACAAATTCTGGAACTAAACATGTTTTGCCAATTTCTTGCACTGAAGCTGGTATCGTGGGAATTTACCACACGGCAAAATGGAAACAAACCACACCAGCTTTTGACCTTATCTGTGACAGACGACATGGCTGCCTCGGTCTTGGCATTATGTCAGCTTCTGAACTGCTTTGAAATGGAATACTATTTTGTCTCGTGTGATCCATGAATGTCCAGAGTTCATTCATAGTTGTCCAACTAAGCTAGCGACTGGCAAATTTCTCAATATACCAGCTAAACACTATTGCAGATTTTGAATTTAGAGTCCACTGCCTTCTGTTTTGTACCTCTCACTTCTGAACAAAACTACCAGTACTGGATATAAGAGTTCTGATGAGCCAATCAGATCGCACCATTCACTTGTTTTCGTTCTAGCAATGATTATTAAAGTCGTTAATTTGAAAACATGTATTTCTATAAAGACTTCCTAGAAATATTCTGACTACCTATATGTAAATCAGCTATTATCATCAATAATATTACTGATAAAGATATTGTTATTATCATTATTATCTACGAGACTATACGAGAGCCCACAAGCGTCACGATAAAATTACTTATTTGCGGCATATCTTGCTATCTTGGTCAGCAAAACTTGCGCTCACAACAAAACTTACTCTCTAGTCTCGCGGGAAAACTTACTATCTCACGGAAAACTTACATCGATGTAAGTTTTGCCGCAAGGTTTTTGCTGCAAGAGAGTAAGTTTTACCGTGAGAAAGTAGGTTTTGCCGTAACGTTTTTGCTGCAAGAGAGTGAGTTATACCGTAAGAAAGTAGGTTTTGCCGTAAAAGGGGCACGTTATACCCGTCTAAGATGTCAGTTCTGACACTTGTGGCCGCCGAAAAAAAAATCTGAACGTACTTGGCCGAGGAAATCACCACGGCATGTTGGCTCGAGTGCATTATTCGCGTCAGGTGAGTCGCCACACTGTTCTCAAACATGTCGATGTTATCGATCTCTTGCCTGTACTGTGAAATAAAAGTTGTCGTCAATCACGGAAACGAGCAGTAATGAATCACAGCGATATGTATGGCATATATATTTATGTACTTCACCAACACGTTAAAAGGTCAGGTCACTCTACCATTACGTTTTCTTTCAGTAGATTACCTTCACAACTGAAACTGACGAACGTTATTGATTTCATCGCAGGTGTTTGTTGGTCCGGTCGTAAAATAGGTTATCGATTGAAAACTTACTTTCAAAAAAAATATTTCTGTTATCTTTCATTGTCATATTTTATTTCACGAAAGTTGAAAGTCTTTTTCTTTTCCTGTTTTCGAACACTGAAATCAGGGCAAGGGAGTATGTAGCTTTGGGTTTCCTTCCCAGGATGCTCTTTGCTCCATCAACCAGTTGTAATATGGAGTTAAAGCAACCTTTCTAGCGACCCACTAAATATCTCGACCCGTTCAAACGTGCTGGTTTGAACAACACTGCATATGTTATAAATTGACTCTGAGCCTGTTCGAAAGTTAATTTTTCAATTACTACTAACATATTTAAATGACTCATTCTGCCTTATGGCACACAGCGCTAAGTAAAAAATAGAGGGTTTTAATGCGTTAACTGACAACTGAAAATCGTCGTAATTGCCTGATTACCGAGATTTGAGGATTATTTTAGCTGATTACTGATTTATAATGGATATAAAAAAATCTAACTGATTACCGAGAATCGGCTAAAAAACTAACTCATTACTGAGAACTGGGTAGAGCCGGGTTCAGGCCCTCGAAACACAGTGGAACCCCGCCGTTCGGTCACCTCGTTATGGTCTATCTTTACTGGCCCAGCGAAAAGCCAATAAATTTTCTCTTATGAAAACCCCGTTAACATGGCTACCTCATTTGTGATACGGCCGATGGCAGGCGGCCACATTCTGAAATCCCACTCCATAGATTCCATTGTAGTTCTCCTCGTTAATACGGTCACTCAAATCAAATTGTACGTTCTATACAAGATCAAACCGGTTTATAATAAAGTGTTGTATAAAATCTTGACAAACAACGAAATTTTTTTGATAGGCAGTGTCTGTGGCATGTCAAGTCGTTGTCTTTTGAAACTGCAACTTTCTCTAAAAACTCATATACAAGTAGTACGATCCCTATTGAACGAAACAGATTAGCTACGAAACTTGAACCATACTCGTTAAAAAGGCCTGTTTTATGACCTGTTGGTGACCATATCAAAGTGGTTCAACTCTATTTATTAAAATTTTTTAGCATAAACCGAAGGCACTGGCGTCTTTGTCTTTTTCTTTGATATCTAAATTTCTTATTATTAAGCTTATGATTATGATTTCGTTCATGATTATGAATATTGTCATGGTCATGGTTAAGTTATGGTTAATATTAAATAACAGGTGAGAAGCAGAGTCGACCGAGCTTTACTGTCATTTTGCATTCTACAAGCAAGGCAGAAATCAGTGAACAAGAGTTAAACTTTATTTACTGGCTTACTGGAGTGGTGTCCAGCATCTCATTGGATGATGTTCGGGATATCACAGCCGTCCCAGGCCCCCCTTCCTGGGCCATGATGCTCCACCTGTGAATAGTGACAGCGAAAACAAACACAAACACATGTCAGAGATTGAAACTAACGCAGACCTGATGGCAAATAGCAGCCAAATTTCACCTGGGGTAGATAGATTTTATGAAGTACACGCCGATCGGGACTGTATATTTGGAAGAAAAAAAACAATAATGCCTCATCGATTTTTGTTCGGTTTGTAATGTAACTAACAATACCGTAACTCGCAAAGCGCTACACTTTATGATATGAATTTAAATTTGATTTCAAACAAATCTTATGTTGCTGATCTAGTTTAAGAATCTACTTGATATTCGGGAAAACAGTGACACATGCTTCGAGCGCTATCCACACTCATCCCCGGTGAGGTTGCTGCTGCTACAAGTAAATGAGGAAAAATTGTACCACTCAAAGTCCAATTCTCGTCAGGCAAATGCACATTGTTGCCTGTTTTGAAGTCACTTACCTTAGCTATAACACTTAACCTATGAAAGATCCATTTTAGCGTTTCTAGTGATAAGAAAAAGAGAAAGAAAGCTTGATGCGAAAATTTGATACTAATAGATGAACTACACTTCTTTAATATTGTTGCCTAGTACATTGTTTTCACTCTCCTCATCAAGATCATAACCGTTACGGTATCCAAGTCATGCTTACTCCTGTTCAAACATTCAAAATCAATTGACTTTGAGTTTGTAGGAGAAAGAGAAATAAAGAGTTTGATGTTCATTTGTTTTCTTCGGGTGTCTTGAATTTTCCTTATTTGAAGCTTTTGTAACAAAGAGGCAGTTTATCAAACTTGAAAAAGTAAATTGCTTGATTTCTGCAAGCGCATTAAAATTGCTGAGCTTAACCAAACGATGCTATGATGCTAATGAAAAGTATTCAAAATCACAAAATGAAAGTGTCGTTAAAATTAGGTGCAACGTCTAATACACTGAACTCATAAACATGGCGGGTGCGCGGATTGAGCTGGGAGCGAGTTTTCATTAGCAAGGAATCGAGGGCGGTCTGCCTCGTTCTCGTGCTCGACCCCAGGTTCACCCGCGCGCCCGCCATTTTTATGAATTCGGCGTATGAGGTACCCAAGTTGGATTGAAGTATTGACATGTACTTTTTTAAGTCAAATTGAGGAAGTGCAGCGCTTGCCTTTTGAAAATCGTTGGCGAGTGACAAATAGCTAATCATAAATAATCGAGGTGAGCTATTCTATCCGAGTAAAACACTTAACAAGGACAGTGCACCACTGCTTATACCAAGGCTATTTGGAATTTCATTGAAATTTGAAGTAATTCCACTCATAACCGACTGTATTTAGTAAATGCAACAAATTGAAAGAATGAATTTTAAATCAGAAAAAAATTTTAATTTGTCAACAGTAATCAATAAAGTTGAAGATTGTGTGCAAGCTAGCCCTTATTGCTGGTTTAACGTCCTGTTTAAAGAGTTACTCGCTGTCGTTGTAGAAGTTCCTTTATCCTTTGTTACTTCGTGAGTTTTTGCAAATTGTAAAGAACAAATCACAAAATACTATCAATACTGGTGAGCGTGAAGGTGAGCGAAAAATCGTTCTCTTTAGGTCAATTTTCCTGCGAGCGAAAGCGAGAGAGAGAGAGTGACCACTCGACTCAAACCGTTACCAGTGAAAAATGTAACCTTGAGGATATTTTAAAACTACCTGTCTAGCATTTCCTGTTTGGCTCTCTCCAAGTGTTGAAGAAACTGCGGCGTCGCGCTATCGTCGTCCACTGTGGTTCCCCATCCAAGTACCCTTGAAAGGTCGTTACCAGTTCCCAGGGGCAGAACTCCTAACTGACACTGCCAAATACAAGTAAGGTCAAACACAGGTTAAGTGCGGAGATTAACCTCGTATTTTGTAGGAGAACAAATGAAATGAAAAGGATCTCTAAGTACATTCCTCTGCTTTGTAATCAAAGTTCAAGTCAAATCTGAAAATCTCTAGTATCGAATGGACCTGCTGCTGCAATTTTATAGCTATAAAATGCAGGAAAAAGCTGCACACCGCGAGAAAAACGTTGTATGCAGCCAGTATATAAAAGACCAGTTAACTGCCTCGAATCTGAAACAAGTTCTGACTAAAAAGAGTCATTTTTAATTGATTCTCTAGGACATAGACGCTGTCAAACAAACACATATTAAGAGGGGAGACTAGTTTTGAAAAAAACTTTTTTATCTGCGTGGGCGAGTACGCTGAACAAATGGGTTTAATCAACAAAAGTTGATATGGTATGTTTTTCGCCTTTAGCTTACGTTTCGAGCGTTAGCCCTTCGTCGGAGCAGGCTGCTAAACACTATATCCCACAGGCGAAAAGCATACCATATCAACATATTAGAAGGGTCATAAAATGCCATTTGACGAGAAAAGAAAGGAAAATTCTTAGTTTTGGCGGAAAACTGAAAGACATATCAACTACCAATTACCTTTTTGGAAATCTTTAATTTATCGACTTCATTCATGACCCAACCAACAGACCCGTCGCCTCCACATATTAGAATTCGAAAATGGTCAAAACTTTGAAATAATTTAAGGCTGAAAAAGAAAAGAAAAGGCATGATATAGTTAACAATACGACTAAATTGATCATCGGTTAGAAAGTTTTATAAAACGCGTTCCCTTAGTATAAACCCCTACTTTACTGACTATAGTCCGGGAAGACGATAGCCGAAATCAATAAAAAACTGAGAACAAAAAATCTATTTTAGTCCCGGTTCCGACATAAATATTTTAAATCTTTTCTTTCCCATATATCAGGCTGGTCATTCTAGTGTGTTGTGGTCGAGTTTTCCTTTATGTGAATGTTTGTTGCTTTCTTGTGAGTACCTACACGTATAGTGCCACGATTTCACATTGGAAGATAAGAAATTATAATTCAAATGTCACTTGGAACAACAACTGTCTGTAGTATACTATAAGCACCGCCGTTTGTCATGGTGTATTAATTTAAATGAATATCTCAGAGTGTCTGCTCAACCGAAACTTTATGATGCAGTTCCCCCCTGTTTATAAGCCAAGTGCAACATTTTCGTTCACATGAATAATTAATTCTTACAACAAAAGATAGTAAATAAAACACTACTGTTCGTGAACTATAGGTAAATTTGATGAAAGTTATATAAAATGTGAACTTTTATACGTGATCATAGTAAAAACACGGTTCTTGAGGCAATTAAAAACTTGGCGTTATCACTAGTTCTTGTGTGCGTCAGATATGGAATGAGCTGGTGAAAATTAGTAAGTGACAAAAATTTGGGGATTTAACATTGAAAACTGTGGTACTGGTAAAGTTTTTAATACTGAAGACTTAATAGAGAATGTATCAGAATTTTGCTTTGGGAGAATTTTGATTTGGGTGGGCATCGAATGCATACCCTTCCAGTCTCGATCCTGTGCTAACTCTGAAACATTCTCTGTTAGAATTTCGGGGTGTTTTTGGTTTTAAAAACCTCACTAATTTCACAATTTCAATAATAAATCCTCAAATATTTGCCACCTATTATTTATCACCTGCTCTTTCCATTTCTGACACTTACAGAGTGCTAACGTCAGGTTTTCAAATGCCTCAAGAACTGTGAAAATGGTCTATGGAACAACCTCGTTTCCAGGGTTCTCCCATACCCGCCCTTCAGATATGAGAGAACCCTGGAAACGAGGTTGTCTATTGAGGTCAAAGAACACTCAGTTCTGAACATGCAATCCAAAACATACCCTTCTGCAGGCCCTCCTACTCCTAGGTCGAACACTTGTAAAGGGTTTAACAGCTGCTTAAATTTTCTAATAAACTTAACTCCCTGCAAAGAATAAGCAGTATTTTAGTGGAAAGCACCTACACACACATATGCACCCTATAGCTAAGGCAAGATCTAGCTTGCTAGCCGGCTCTCCGGTTGGGTTAAAACCGAAAAGGTTTTGTTTCCGAAAATCTTTTGACGCGTGAAATCGAGAAGAGGGGACTGGGGAAAAGGGATTTCACGCGCCAAAAGAATTTCGGAAACAAACCTTTTTGGTTTTAATCCAAATGGAGAGCCAGCTAGCAGGCTACGGCGAGATCTGACTAACATGACGATCTACATCTTTATTAAAGAACCCATTCATAAGAAACTGAAGGTAGACGCCTAAAAACAGAAAAATCTTAAGATTCGCTCAACACAACCCTCAGACCTGGCTTAAGAACGAGACATTCATAACCAGTTTCAAAATTCCTCTGAGCTGTGCTGATGAGTACAAAACTGTATTGTCTGCACATAGAGTGGTTTTTTATATGTTTAGTTTTTCGTATACGAAACGGACGGTCAAGTTATTAAAATCAAACAAAGGTATCATGAACTCTAACCGCTGTAGAAAGTGTTTAAAATAATGTTGATTTATAAATCGCAAATGGCAAGTTCAAAAACGTGCACAGAAACTTCAACCGTCCGTTGCTTACTCATGTTTAGGAAAATGAAAAAAACTACAACTTACAACTTACGACTGAATCGTCTCCTGAGTTCGTTATCTCGACATTCGGGAAGAATATTATGCTAAAACTACTCTGTCTTTCATGGAGTTTAATATGGGAAAATGATGACAAGCCGACTTGCCGCTAAGGTACGCGATATAAGGTTACGCTCTTTAAACAGGTTTGCAGAACTTTCCTTATCGCCGAGGACTACAACACATCGAACGAAAAGAGACTTGAGCAGGTTATGTAGGCAAGTCGGTT
>JAOBRG010395490.1:0-10342 GCA_027574985.1 Umimayanthus nakama | reverse complement strand
TGTGGCTCAATTGTTCATTTACACATGCTCTTTATAATGATATGCTAAATTCCTGAATTAGACTAAATCTAAAATTCCCGTACCCAGGCTCCTGCTCAATTTGTTACTGGCGAATTCATATAAGGAAGTTTCAAAACACATTTAACAACCTCAAAATGAAAGTATCAAGATTAACTTTATTTTGTAGTATTCTTATCATGATTTCTTTGTTCTCATTTTGCTTACCTAAACTGGTGGCTTTTAATTGATTGATCTCGACCGATCTTCTCGAGTTTAGTTTTGACCAAAAAATGGTCAAAACTAGACTTGATAATTTTAAAAACAAGACAAATTACTCCAAAATCTATAACACCGCCCCCCCCCTCCCCCGAAAACAATAGAAAAAAAACTAATACAAACCACATCTTTTTGGTTTTCCTGTTTATACCTCTGCTCTCAATCAGTTCATCTCTTCACTGTCGATAGAAACATAGAAGTAAGGTGTAAGTTCAACGGCTGATAAAACTAACTAAAATAACCGTATATTAGCAAGCGAAACTCGAAAATTTACTTTGTTTTTCCGGAACTATCGAGCAAATAACTCTTCAATCCAAAGGTTGAGTTGTGAAGGTTTAGGATGTTAGATACTGAACTTTTTATTTTGTATTTCGCTTCTACCTTTCTCGATACTTCTAAGATTATTGTTCTAAGTTCTGGACGACAAAATTAAACTATCCATTTCCGGAATAGCAAATCTTCTAACAAAAAAAGATCAAATTAAAACTCAGAAATACAGAATTAGAACGATACTGTTACAGTGATTATACAAACCATCAGAACGCACTTCTGCGTGTTGTCTCTGGTACACAAAATCCATGAGCTTTCCTTCATCTACGTTGGCCGCCATATTTCACAGGTATAACCGAAAAATACCTTTCGCGCGCACCTTGTCCCCGTTCGGTCCGAAAATTCGGTTCCGCTCGAAAATTCGGTACCGTCTACAATGCCTAGGGAAGGACCCACACCCTCAAAAGCTACATTAACTAGACAATTAACTAATCATGCAATGTTTTGATTAAACTGCTGCAACACAATTTAATCATCACAAGTTTCTATCTTTCTGACTATACTACACCTGAAGTTGTTTTACTCGCGTAGTTGAAAACTCACCACCTCTCAGTTTTATTACCCCCACTCCCCCTCGACAGACAGAAAGACGACGAGAAAGACGAGGGCCCATGGACACGAAAAAAAAGACAGAAGGTGCGAGAAAACGGTTGCTCTTCAGGCGGCTGAGCTGTATCTAACTTGTTATCATCCACGTAGTGCCAGGAGCGGCTACGTTTTACACCGCGCATGCGTATAAGTCATTAAAATATATGCGGCTTCGACAGCCAATAGAAGTACATACCGATAAGATATGGCTTCGACAGCCAATACAAATACATACTTAAGATATGGCTTCGACAGCCAATACATAGATTTGGCTTCGACAGCCAACATAAACTAAACTAACGTACCTTTGATGTTGAATACCACTACAGTACGTTACGGTACTACAGTAAACGTGGATGATAAAGATGTTCTCTTCTCTGTCTTGTCTCTGGCTATCTTTTCCTCAAGGTCTGTCACACAGAAGTTTATAATTTGAAAACTGATTGCTAAGGAAATACTAAGGTTTTTTTAAAAAAAGTTCCAACTGCGGATATCGTTTACAAAAAACTGGAATTTTTTCTAAAAATTTTAAGCGAAAAAGAAACCAGGAAACGATGTCGCTTACAGAAACACTTTTGTTTATCTGGTATCCGAAAAACAGAAAAAGTGCAGCGCTTTCCGGAATAATTGACTAAAGTAATTCGGTTCAGTTGCAAAATTTTCTTCTTGTGATTTTCGTATATCCGACAAATAACTGATTGCCTGCAAAATAAGTTTGTATTGATCCCGCAAGGTAGTAATTGACAGCAGACAAGTCAAAACTTCGATTCAATCTTGCCAATAAATGCTTTATGTTCAGTTGTGGTAATGAAGAAAGATACGTCTCTAGTTTTCCAAGCCAGGCATGTTTCCGGACTACAACCGCTGTGTAACTGTCTGTACGTCTTTGTCTGCCTGCCTTAAACAAAACAAATGTGACTTATCTCTCGGATTTTCATCAAGTTGCGTTTTCTTGGTAATACTCTTGCTTGCTTGACCACAACTCTGCAAGATAAATTTAAAAGAGACTGAGTGTCATATAGAACTTAGTCGAGACAACTGAAACTCATCGCCTCAGAAAAGAACTTTGGTGAACATCAGAAGCTTTTGATATCTAAATCTCAAAGATATACATGTATCAGTTCAGCGGAAAAACATTGGAAAAACGTGTCATGTTATCAGGGTACGGCCTTGAAAGGTAAAAAATACTGTCTTTGTTTATGTACGTGCCGCGGAATGCCACAAAAACAGGGATATTCAAAATAACGAGGCTACAATAATACTGATACTCAATACTAACAATAATAATAGTAATGAATAATAATAATAATAATGATAATAATAATAACAATAGTATGGAAAGTGATAACATAACCAACGTGCTTTACTTAAAATCCTTTAATTAATAGAAACAAAACTTGTTTTGATTTGATAATGAGTTACAAGCCGTTGCAAACTGTTCAAGAAATCTGAAAACTTAGCCGTTAAGTATACTACAAAAACAAAGAAATAATGCGGGTTTTAATTGCGAGTTACGTTTAAACAACGGATGGAGGTAGTAATCATCTAAGTAGATTCTTTGTGGTGAGATAAACTTTGCGCAGCCTTTTCATGAAGTTAACCAGCCGATTTGGTTCTGAAATCTTGTCAGTTTGCTATATTTTTCTATTTTCATTCTTTATACAATCACTAAGAGATCCTGGAAGTTTTAAACACTGGTAAAAATACGGAAAGAAACTTTCCATCTTCTTGTCAAATCGTTTTAGTTAAAACTCTCCCAAAATTGAAGGACGTATTCATCAACTATTACATTGAACGCACTTGATACTGAGACAATGTCCTCAATTGCAAAGTAAAAACTGGCTCACATCAAATCGCAGGCAATCACACAAAATACGAGTTGTATCGCGGCCCGAGTAAAGGAATCGGCTCCGTTCTTGTTTTTCGTGTCGCGATGAACTGCGCATGCATTATTGTGCAAGACCAGTGTGAGCCTCGTTCTGAATTCCGCTTCTCAAAAACATTACTTGTGAATTGTTCCTTACAAAAGCTAAAAAAGTTTGAAAGTTGGTGAAAAAACTATTTTGAAAAAGATCGGAGTCTTTGCTTTCAGGAAATCGACGATTACAAGACTTAGTGAGATCTGACAAAGTTGTTTACACGGATCAGCGCTTTGGGCTTGGCGCTTAGAGACAGTTGTGCAAGTTGGTTTTATGTTTTACCAGAAGCTGTGGCTAGTGTGCTCGGGAACGACGGACAACATTTTCATGACAAGGAAAGTGGTCTCTAGAACAGGATTTGAAACTATACCGTGTATTTTGATCATGTTTTGAACGCCGCATGACTCAACAATCAAATTCAAGCTACATATTAAGTACATTGTATCGAATGCAGTATTTGAGGTAAAATGCGAATCCTTCTAACGACCCGGACTCGGTAGGTTTTGCGTTCAAAAGCGAATAAGACTCAACTGATGAGGACATGGACTAAAACGTCTGTGAGTATTTACAATTCTTTAACGTTTTCACGTATTTCATTTGGTACATAACTACATTTTGTATTTGTCAAGTTATTTTGACAGGTATTTGTGGTAATATGTATTCACTTAATCAGCAAGCTTTTTTAGATTTTGAATATCTAGGACAGTAAATAGGTGCTCTTGTCTTGCAGAGTTATTCAATTATGAGCTGTAAATTGAACAGTGGTGTTTGACACTGCTAATCTGTCCAGATTTTGTTTTGTAACTCAAAATAGTTTCTAAAATGGCATAAGTATAAAAAAATACTTTCAAGTTCCTTGTGGGATTTTATAAATTATTATTATTATTATTATTATTTAGATTGTCAAGTTAAAATAATAGTGAAGTACTGATGCTTTAACAGATTTAGATAAAATAGCTTCAATGTGATTACACATTTCTTTTCTTTATTTTATATAAACTGATGCCATTATGCTTTCAATTGGTAATATCTTCACAGTTTAAAGAGGTACTCCAGTTGCCAAAGTCACTTTTCTGAAATTAACGAAAAAATTGGCTGAGAAAAACGAATAAATGTGCCACTCATTTTACCCAAAGAGGTTTAGAAATATGTGAAAATAAGCAAAAGCCGAGTGTTTCCCAAGATTTCTGACAAAAAAAGTTCTACCAGTGATATAGTGCTTCTCGAGTGACTGGAAACTTGGAAGAATCTTCTGTTGAAGTAAGCTCGCACTTTGCGGATAGCCAATTTGGATATATCTACTGTATTTGTAAAATGATTAATAAGTTGAAATCAAGCAATAAATATGTTTAAACCAGATGCTGGTCTGGTCAAGTCAGCTTAAGATAGTTCCAGTTGTGGTCAGTTTTGTCTCTGCAAGGACAAGTGATGGGACATAAACGCTTGTTTACTTGTTCTGAATCAATATGTCAATTTGGAATGTAACCAGTTAATTTTTATGATTATAATTGGAAATGATACTTTTTACCCTGATTTAGATGCCGCTTCAGGAAACTTAAAGATTGGTTTTAAACAAAAACTCCAAAGCCTACAGGCCAGTTCAAAATAACCGTGCTGAAGAAGATGAAGTGACTGATATATAAATAAGGTCAAGAAGTCCAAGGAAAGAACTCTTAAAACTGAATTACAGGTCTTTTGAGTCAGTATGTCTCATTGTATGAATTCTTCAAATTACTATAAACTCTGTCTGTAATTGCAAACTGTAACTTTGTTTATAGAAAGTAAGAATAAACGCGTCCTTGTTTAGACATTTATTGCAGTAGTGTACTGAAAGTTAGAAACATGCAACCATCACCTTTTTATATTTAATACGATGTACAAGGAGATTTTTCTGATAAACTAAAATAAAGCTTTAGATAGTTTTGTTATAATTGTGTTGGTTTGGCAGACTCCTAAAACATTCACTGACTCGGGTTTTGTTTTAATAATTTCTCGACGTTCACAAAATCGACAAATGTAAAGATTTGAAATGGGGTTTAGATATTCCACAAAGCAGGTTGGAGTCCTTCTGGATGATTTTGAAAATGTTAATAGTTGAATTAGAAATTGTTAAAAGAACATTTAGTCCTACAATTTTGGAGTGGTGCTCTTGCCAAAACATTGAACAAACTTCACTTGGTGATGTTTGCTTGACGCGATTTCTGAGTTAAACCGGGTGCCTGCATGCCGGTTTTCTGTCCTGCAAGTCTCTGAAAGTTACATAATTATGAATCTGTCAGAATAATCTTTGAAACTAAAATTTAAAATTGCTTTGCTTTTAGCAAACCAAATAGCACCATTTTGTCTGTAGAACAACAAAAACGAACAATAACTTCTTAGACAGAATTACTTCGGCTCGTGCCATCTTTAGCTGTGAGCAGTTTCTGAGTGCTTCCGAAGACACATTTAAAACCGCATTCTGCTCATTTTCACGCGTTTCTGAACATTTTTGAACAAAATTTGTGAGAAATTCGTTTTTCTCAGCCAATTTTATGTTAATTTCCGAAGAATGACTTAGGCCACTGGAGTACCCCTTTAATGAATTGTTATATGTAGATGATAAGCACTTAAGAGAAGATTATTCTGGTTTAGCAAACAAGGCTTGCATTATCTGTGCCTGAATTGGATTATTTATTTCGCAGTGCTCTAATCTGTTCCAAATTTGCATGGCATAAGTCTTAAAATAAAGTGAAGGACATGCTGTACACATGTTAAAGCTCTACTAAGCCCTTGTGGGTTTGGAAAAAATATAAAATTCCAGAATTTTGTATGATACCAGGGGTGGATCCAACCAATTATGTGACTAGTGCACTGCAAGTGTTACGAATGAGGGATAAAAGGCACTAGTCTATCCAATGGAAGGGCAGTTTGACTGGTGAACAAATAGGTTTGATCAACAAAAGCTGATATAGTATGTTTTTCGCCTGTTGGATATAGTGTTTAGCTGACATTTCGAGCATTAGCCCTTCGTTGGAGCAGACTGCTAAACACTATATCCCACAGGCGAAAAACATACCATATCAACTTTTGTTGATCAAACCTATTTGTTCAGCAACTCGCCCACGCAGATAAAACAGTTTTTTTCAAAACTTAGTCTCCCAGTTTGACTGGTGCACTGATCACAATATCTCTGACTCTTCAGCAATCTACTTAATAATAGTAAGGTTTTACTGACCTATAAGTCTCTTTTAAAAATAAGTCTAAAACTTGTGTCAATCACTTTGTTTTCTGATAAAATGAAACCGACAAAAAATAACCATTTTGTTTCTAAAACAACGTAATAGAAAGTTTAACATTGAACCAGGGCCCTTCTGCATAAGCCATCTCCACTACTTCAGCTCACCAAAATCTGAACGCCTTCAAAGGTTCCTTTAATGTCATATTTTGCTCATTTTTGCATATTCCTATAAACTTTTGAACCAGGGTTCCAACGGGTCATTGAAAGTCATTAAAAGTCTATATTTCGCTTTTTGCAGATTTAAGGCCTTGAAAAGGTCTTAAATCTCCCAGAACTTGTTTTTGAGGTCTTAAAAGGCATTAAATATGTAAGGCAAATTAAAGTGAGTTTTTCTTGCAGCCAAATTGTTGACGTACTCTCTGCATACTATACAGTATCTGGGGCAATTTTAACGTGATGTTTACGTCTGAGTGCCCCAGTTTACTGTTGCTGATGAGAACTTTTTTGTTGTTGTTCAGTTGTAAAGTTTGTATAGATTCTTTAGACAATGTTTATATCTTGTTTACCATGGAAAGTGTTTGAAAAGCATTTTTATCTTGCTTAGGGTTGACCTTTTTTGTTTGCACTAAAAAATTTGTCTTAAATTTTTTTACTTTTGGCATTAAAAAGTCTTAAAAAGGTCTTAAATTTGTTGACTGCTGAGCTGCAGGAACCCTGTTGAACAAAATGTGTAGCCAAATTTTTGGTTTTCAACCAATGCTATGTCAATTATTCCTGAACAGTGACTCGGCCAGCCCTTGGGGGACCACTTCAGTAATGAACTACTTCTTACCAGTTCACCAAATAATAGTTGGTCTCAGATTTTCCAGTCTCAGATGTTTCAGTCTCAGATAATTGTTAGTCTTGATCTTTTAACTGAGCAAAACTCAAAAATTACCATCTAAAACAGTTGCAAACCGATAATAGCTCTTTCGTACTATCCAGATCATGTATCAACTGGAGTTTTGACAAAATCAAGGACATTGATTTTTATAAGGTTAGGCATTGTCTTCAATAGGATTCCACCAACTTTGACTTTCAAGTGTTAATAACTTCCACAGAATTTCTGCAAACCAACTAAAAAATGCTGCGTCATAGCCTACTATCGTAGCAACCCATCTCAAGAACGAAAAGTTAGATTTGAAAAAATATGTTTTTATGGATGTGGGGTTTGGGAAAAATCTACTCAAATTTCACAAACCTTTGCTTTCAAATAATTATAACTGACAGACATTTTATTCAAACCAGCTCAAAAAACACTGCCTCTAAGAGTCTACCATCATAGCAACCCATGTCAAGTTAGAATGGTTCGATTTGAAATATTATTCAAGTTTTAAGAGGGTTGGGGTTTGGGAAAAAATCTGCCCAGATTTCTTTAACCTTGGCTTTCAAATGTTAGTAACTGACACAGCATTTGTTCAAAAAAATTGAAAATTCAGCATAATAGCCTATCATCGAAGCAGCCCATGTCAAGTTAGAAAAGGTTGACTTTAAATAACGTTTAGAAATTAAGGGGGGGAGGGATGGGGTTTGGGGAAAAATGTACCTCAATTTCATCAACCCTGACTTTCAATGTTAATAACTAACACTGACAGAATTTTATTTTGAAACCAACTAAAACTGCACTGCATGAAAGCTTAACATTGTATTAACCCATGTCAAGTTAGAAAAGTTTGCTTTGAAATAGATTTTATATTTTAAGGGGGCTAGGGTAAGGGTGCATTTTCCCTCTTTTCAATTCAGCCCTTGTAGCAAAATATTAATAACTGACACAGAATTTGTTCAAACAATTTAACTAAAAGCAGTGAAATATAATTTACTAAATTAGAACACATCGCAATTACCAATGCTCTGATATGAAACAAAAAACTTAGGGTGGTTGGGTGACTTGGTGGTCAATTTTTCTTACAATCATCACCAATCTATTATGGCTTTCAAATGTTAATAACTGTTAGAGAATTTGTACATTTATCATGTACCTCATATAGCACTGCGTAATAGCCCACTATCAAAGTTACCCATGTCAAGAAAGAACGATTAAATATGAAATACAACTTCATTTTTAGGGGGATGGGGTTTAGGAAAAAATCTACCAGTATTATAGAAACCCTGACTTTCTAAGATTTACACAAATTTTGTTCAAACCAGCTCAAAAACACTGCGCATGTCAAGTTTGAATGGTCTGGTTTAAAATATATTTAAATTTTAGTAGGGCTTAGGAAAAAACTGCCCAAAGTTCACTAACCTTGAATATCAAAGGTTAATATCTGACACTGACAGCATTTGTTCAAACCAAATGATAAAGTGCGTTTTATAATAATAGCCTTCCATTGTAATGACCTATGTCAAGTTAGAAAAGCTTAATTGATTTGAAAAAGCGTTTAGATTTTAAGGGGGATGGGGTTTGGAAAAAAATTACCCAAATGACTTTTTCCCTAACCCCACCCCCTTTAAATTCTAAATAATATTTAAAATCGAATTTTTCTAACTTGACATGGGCTGCTACAAAGGTAGGCTGTTATGCTGTGTTTTTTCAGATTTGAACAAATGCTGTGTCATGCAGTTATTAACAATTGAAAGTCAAGATTAGTAAAGTTTTGGCAGATTTTTTCCCAAACCCCCCCCCCCTTTAAATTCTAAATGATATTTAAAATCAAACTTTTCTAACTGGACACAGGCTGCTATGATGGTAGGCTGCTATGCTTTTTTTTCAGTTGGTTTGAACAAATGCTGTGTCAATTATTAACAACTAGAAGTCAAGGTTAGTAAAAACTTGGCAGATTTTTTTTCCCAAACCCCAACCTTCTTAAAACTTGAATAATATTTCAAATCGAACCATTCTAACTTAACATGGGTTGCTATGATGTTAGGCTCTCACGCAGTGATTTTTGAGCTGGTTTGAACAAAATGCATGTGTCACTTAACGGTATTCACATTTGAATGTCATAAATGGTTTGTGAAATTCGAGTAGAACTTCAAATCTAACCGTTCTTTCTCGGCATGGTCTGCTAGGATATTAGGCTATTATGCAGTGCTTTTTTAGTTGGTTTGCAGAAATTCTGTGGAAGTTATAAACACTTTAAATTCAAGGCTAGTGATATTTGCACAAGAATTAATGACCACCAAGTCCCCCAAACACGCTTAATTTTTTTGTTTCATATCAAAGCATTGGCAATTGCAATGTATTCTAATGTTAGTAAACTATGTTTCATTGCGTTTTCAAGTTGTTTGAACAAATTCCGTGTCAGTTATTAACCTAGCTTTCATTACAAAGGCTCAATAAAAAAAGAAGAATGTACCCTAACCCTACCACCCTAAAAATTTACTTCAAATCAAATTAATTTTGTCTTACTTTACGTGGGTTGATTCGATATTGTTAAGCTTTTACGCAATGCATTTTTTTGTTGGTTTGAACAAATTCTGTGTTATGAACATTTGAAAGTCAAGGTTGGTGAAATTGAGGTAGATTTTTCCCCAAACTCCACCCCCCTTGAGTTCTACAGTAAATGTGAGTTAAAATCAAACTTTACTAACTTGACATGGGGCGCTACGATGATAGGCTATTATGGTGTGTTTTTTTCAGTTTGCTTGAACAAATGCTGTGTCAGTTATTAACAATTGAAAGGCAAGGTTAGTGAAAATGGGCAGATATTTTCTGAAACCCTGTCCTCCTTAAAACTTAAATAATATTTCAAATTGAACTGTTCTAACTTGACATGGGTTGCTATGATGGTAAGCTCTTACGCAGTGTTTTTAGAGCTGGTTTGAACAAAATGTGTGTCAATTATTAACATTTGAAAGTCAAGGTTGGTGAAATCCAATTGAACACATCATCTACATGTAACCTCGTTGTCTTAAATGTCTGTCAAAAATTTCAATTTAAACATGATCTAGATAGTACGAAAAGGTATTGGTAAGGCTATACTATAATTTGATAGTTATTCTTACAAAAAGCCCAGCCCCCTCCCCCCCC
>JAOBRG010395479.1:0-10343 GCA_027574985.1 Umimayanthus nakama | reverse complement strand
CCTTTCTCAAATTTACCAAGTAACAATGAAACTATCACAAAACAGTTTGGTTAATTTTTGTGTTTGGGACATGGGGATGCCATGGTGACCACATTCTTAATTGCAAATTTTTTTTCCAAATTTGGTTAAATACCATTTCTTGCCAGATATTTTGGTTTCATGTGATAACATGTATAACGTCAACGTGTAAGCCAAGGGAGACCATTGTATGTAAACAGATTGACTTCCAAGGGAATCAAGTGTTACCACCAGACTATGTTGTCTGAAAAACCGTGATAATGGTTAACATTTCATTTTTGAAAAATATTAATCTTAATTAAAAAAAACACAGACAGTTTTCAAGTTAACGTACATGATTGTACTGTAATGTGATGTACTCTCATCAACTAACATGGTTTTTCAGCCAATTTGAGCTACATGTATCAGCGTAATAAAAATTCTTGTATTTTGAAATTCATATTTATATGGGCTCAAAGTACTTTTTGTATCAGTGAAATATCAGTGAAGATCATGATCTTTATAAATAAAGAAAATACCAACTGGCAAACTTTTAACAAAGGTGGTATAACTTTTTCATTACTAAATGTAAAACTAATTTTGGTGACTCAAGGTACATTATCTTGAAAAGTAAATGCTTTTTGTGTAGCAGCAACAGGACTGAAAATTTTAACAATCTGCTGGCACAATTTGTGTAAAATACTGTTAACCTTATCCAGACTAGACTTTTCTGTTCTCAGAGCCTCCCCCCCCCCTCCCCCCTCAATAATTTCCTTATTATTGAGTGTGTTTGTAACACAGCTTTGCAAGGATGTTTTTGAATACTTTGCGTGGTTCTTTTTTTGTTGTTTTTTAATACACCATTTTGTTTTTTTACCAGTGTTAAATTGTGTCCGTGTGCTTACAAGGATAATCCCCTACATCTTTGAGGATCCAGATTGGAGAGGTTTCTTTTGGTCAACTGTTCCTGGAGATGCAGTAAGAACGGTGTTGTACTTTACTCACTTTGATATGATTCCATGGCCCACGTCCTCTAAAGTCAATCAACTTTACCCTGGATTAAGCCAAAGCAATGATGGTAGATTACTGTAGGACAATATAGGTTGTATTTTATAATCGAAGAGCTCTGTGCAACAGTGGCCTAACTAAAGCTTTTTGGTGGTTTTTTAAAATATTGAGAATTTTTTTTTCACAGCTGCACTGTGTTCTGGGCTAATGCTCTAAAGCAAATAGATTTTCAAGTAGCTTGCATTGTATCTTGTCACAGTTTTGGGGGTTAGAACTACATTTCTATTGTTTTACTTAAGGCCTGGCTACACAGTCATGTGTCTGCAGTGAGTCCAAGCATTCTTCGCTTGGTGTTTATCTCACAAAGTATCATACAAGATCAGTTGGAGTTATCTTTATAGTAATAAAAAAAGCTGTTGATTTTTTTATGAAGTAAAAATCAAATAAAGACTTGAGGTGGTTGTCAATTTTCAAAACTGAAAGCAATAGGCATATTGAGATGAAGGCAGTTTTGTGATCAGTGGTTTTGTTTAAGTGTTTATACATTTACATGTGGTTTATGACAAAAAAAAATATAAAAAATGCGTATTCCAGGTACAGTGTACTGAAAAAAAACAGTACAGTTGGCATTTTGTTACAACTTCCACTGCCTTCTAAAATACTATGTCATTTTTCTCTGTAGGCTGATCTGGCTGGAGGACTGACAGGGGGAGAAATGGTGAGTGGCACAGAGTGTTGAGCTGCAGGAAATGGCTAAGTATTGGATCAGATTAGTAACTGCATAATATATGTCTGGAATAAATTGTTGTAACTTATTTCAGTCATCAGGATTCCCCAAACTTGTAAATGAAATGATTTTTGTTTATATTGATTTATCTGTAAATTCATGTCTTTATAACTATATTAGTGTTAAGTAAAATTGCTACATGTAAAGCTCATTTCCCAGACTGTCATGAATATTATTTTCAACATCTTTAAAGAAAGTAAACATCATACACTGTACAAGTATGAAGAACACTGATTACTTAGAGTTATATGAAAGGCCTCTGCTCGCAGGGTAAGTTCGCGATATTAAAAGTATTTGGTGTAGATACACTGTACAATTTTGTATCTTCTAAAATTAATCAGTAGTTCTGTTTCTTTGTAGAATGCTGAAAGCCAACCTCCATTAGCCAAGACACTCCTGAGCTCTCTTGCTGTATGTAATATGTTATTGTCTGTATTCAACACAACGTTTAAGGTTCTTAGTATAACTGAGTGAGGAACATACAATTGAATATTTACACTTTACTGTTTTCCATATCCAAAAATTGCATGTTTGCTTTTCTAAAATAAATTTGAATGATGTAAGAAATAATGGAAAGTGTATACAATATTGAGTTAAGTATTTTCTTGGAAAGTTTAGACAAGTTTATAAAAAGAATCTAAAAGAATCTTTCAGAAAGTCTTAAATAAAGTACTTTACTTTGACTCACATAGTGGAAAGTTTCAGAAAAAATTGGTAAAACAAACTGCAACTGTGACTATTAACTAAAGTATTTTTGTCAGGAATACAAACTAAGACCATATTCTCTCAACCTTTATTGCAATCTTCATACTTTCTTGCTGCAAGGCTATTTTTGTATGGATTGCTTTCAAGAGTAGAGCTGGTACACGGTTAACCCCTTTGCGTGTTACATTTATTCAGGGCCTCGATTTTAAAAATGCTAAGCATGCTAAGAATTATCCTACTGGGGTTGACCAGGCGTGCTAATCGCACTCCTCCATTTTTGACTCTTAAAAATAAAGTAATATAAATTTGACAAAGTAATTACTAGTACCGCAAATAGAATTTCAACTTTAATAATAAATGTGTTTCAATCAACTAATCTCGAGTTTTAAAAACATTCCTACATGAAACACATCAGAGTGTCAAATGAAATATACTCTTGACTCCCCTGGAACTCTGTTTAAATGTTCTCATTGGATACTAGTTATTGAGTATCACTATCGCTGGAAAGAAAGACTAGTTTACTGCTGATGTAAGAAGAAGAACTGGAGCCACTGTTTGACAAATCTTCATCTTCTGAATTGCTTCAGGTGCCTTTAACCTCTCTGGCTCTTTTTGGAACAGAACCTAGGGAATTACTTTTGCCTTCCAGCTCGTTTTACTGGCAATCCCCCCATTTCCAATTGTGCATAATGATAATGCAAGCGACGGCTTTGAACCGGTCTTGTTTATTTCAAACTACTTTTTAGTCCAAAAAAGATCGAGAGTAATCATTAGTGGCTCCACACACATAAAAAAATAAATTTGTTTTAGAATTGATATTTTGCTTTTGAACTTTTTATCAGTTGACCTGCTAAAAAGTACTCTCCTGGGAAAATTTTGAGGACCGTGAAGGTGCGCCATTGCACTTGCGCTGCTCAAAAATGAGGCTGTGTTTATTTAGAGGGACAGCTGCAGTACATTTTGTTTTATGTGGCAGTATGTGTAGTTTGGTCAGATTTAGAGCTGGGACAACTGTTGACGTGTATTTGACATACAGTAACAGTTAGTTTTGTTTCCCTTCCCTCTGCTTTTCAGGACTTGCTCTTCTGTCCAGATTTTACTGTTCATATGAACAAAAAGAGTGGCCCAGTAAGTACATTGATGGTATCCTACAGTACAGTGGATTTAATATTAATTCTGCTAAAGACTCTTGTGTATATGTATAGACCAAGTGTGCAATGTAATCTTCCTGTCTGTCATCCTTCTCTGTACCTCTGCTACTATTGTACTTGTACATAAACTTGACGTATAACTTGTATGTTTAGTTTTATGCAAGCAAATCCTTAAATTGTACATTTTTTTCATTCTGAATGATTTTTAGGGTTGTAATTTTGGTTCTGGGCCAAAAACAAATTATTTTGTATGTTTTAGTGGTTAGTATAGTATAGAGAAGCCACATGCGTGCACACCGCTGACACTTATCACTAATTTATCATCAAAATCACAGCTGATGGATCCAAACCATCAATTCATTTTGTGCTATGTTAACGTCATTCTCGTTTTCGAGAGACAACCAACGCACATAGGAAGGGGAATCATTATCTCGATAGAGTCTTAGTTTTCATTATGATGATACAGTGTTCTTCCTAGAGCCTTTAAGACAAGAGGGCTGTTTGGCTTAGAGAAAGCACCATGTTTTCTTGAGCAGATACTCACTTGTCAAACACAAATGTTACTGAAAACAAACCAGTCTTTTCTATTTATTTTTTTTTCCAAGTATCATTCTGTAAGTTAATTGATTTTGAACTCATTTTACGTAACAAAAGCAGTAGCATGGTTTAATCATTGCAAATTTAGAATTCAAAACTTTCAAGCTCGGAAATACACCAGCCCCCTCTCCCTCCACTCCCATTGTCCATTTCGGATTAAGTAGCAACCACCCCTTGGTTTTTGTAAAATCCTTGGGAGAACACTGTAAAATGTACTCAGTTTTTCTGGTGCTGTGTACATTCATGGTTACTGTTGCCACATATGCAATAGGACCAACCAGAAGATCTGGCCAGTATAGACAGCTGTGAATTTATCTGGTAAGTTCCACTCAAAACATTTGAACAGGTTTTGTAGTACAGTTAACCTTTCTGAACAAGCACTGACCTGAGTGATTTTTTGTAATAATTATAATTATATTGCTTGTTTTTCCAAAGAATGATAATTGTACATTCGGAATCATGTACATCAAATGTCTTATTGCCTTCCTTTCATTTTTAAAAATGTATTTATTTAAGGAACCAAGAGGCAAAGGTTTGGTCATTATTTTAAATTTTGCTAGACTGTTTATTTATCTTTTTAAAATACAACTTGAAGTTCGCAGTGTTTTATGTGTTTGAGCTATGGCAGAGAAACTATTTTCGTTTTTAAAAGTGGTGGCATTTGTCCTCTCCATCTCCCTCACGACTCCCACATCCTCTGCCTCTTCTGTGACCTCATGAACCTTCTTTCCATATTTTTTAAATATGCTGTTTCAAAGTATCTACTCTAAAACAGTCGACGGCTGGTGCTTGTGCATGAACTGTGCAGTTCTAGCACAAGTTTAAAGGAAGAGTTACAAATATTATACCAACAACACCTCAGAAGTACAAGTTGTATCTTATATCATTGCATTTTACTCGCTGTGAAGTTTTTGAACAAGTGGTTTCGTTTTGTGCTGTATACAGGGAAGCTGGGGTTGGTTTTGCTTCTTCACCACCCAGTGTTCCACAGTATGACTGCAACAGAACAGAGATCCTCAAGCTCCTCTTGACATGTTTCTCAGAGGCCATGTACCTGCCCCCAACACGTAAGTGCTGACAAATTATCTGACAGAAAACATGATTATGTAAGGCTTAGACATGTCCTTCAAACATGTATACTTTTTTGTATTTCCCATTTACACCTGAAGGGTGTAGAACTTTGCAGTAAGAACAAGCTGGTTTATGCTATCTTTGTAGTCTTCATTCATCCTATATTTGAAAAAATCACCTGATTTAGGGTACATTTGTTTGATACTCTTTGAAAAAGGAATTCTTGGAAAAAAATTAATGTGGAAAGTTGATTGAATGACTCAGTATTTCCTTTCTGAAAAATGTGGAACATCTTCCAAGTGTTTTGCTCTAGGAAGCAGAAAAGTTGGTAAAATCCAGAGAAATGATACTACTGACTTTGTGATATTCTGAGTTTTGCAAAAAAATCTAGAAAATTTTCCTTCTCTTCGATAGCTAGGTTCAATATAGAATGCACCTTTATATTTTGCCAAACAACTTTGGTTGTATGCCTGATGTTAACTCTACAAGGGTAGATTGTTTTCTTTCTGGAAACATTAAAAAACTCCTGGAGAACTCGTGAAAAATTTAGTTTCATGGGATTAGAGATGCTTGAATAAAATGTAATGTTCTTGTATCTGCAGCGGAGAACCATACCAGACCTAACAAATGGTTGAGCTTCTTTGCATCATCAGAGAACAGGTTTGTGTGTACTTTTTTAAACTATTAGTAAATTATTTTGTGTTGTTTGAGCAAGGGAGCCAGAGTGGTACATAACCAATTCAACTTTAGGTTTTGTAAAATTAATATCAGGGTTCAATGAAATACATGCCTGACTTAACCCTTTGTCGTCTGCTTTGATCAGGTCCTATCTCACAGTTATAACTTACCAATGATCTTCAAATCTAGACAGGAAGAAACGATCAGTTGAAAAATAAAATGTCAGTATAAAAATGGCCTACATGTATTCAGTAAAGATTCCGGGTGATTTTTTAATACTGGGGAAGTTTTTAGTAGTTTTACAACTCCACTAGGCTTGTGTTATAGCATATAACAAACATGTGTAAGTTTTTTGGATTCTTTTTCTTACTTACAGTAGTCCAGGAAGGGAGGAGGGTTTTTTTCCTCAACAAAAACTATTCGCATTTCTCATAACTTTGGCAATCAGAAAGCTAAGTCGTTTGCACACCTGCCAGCCGTCCAGATTTAGTGTTTGGGAGGCTTTTTTACTGTTTTGACTCTTAGTTAAAATAATTATTGTGTATTATCTACCGCCCTTTGACAGACATGCTCTACCACTCTTCACCTCCCTCCTAAACATCGCCTGTTCATATGATCCTGTTGGATATGGAATCCCGTAAGTATACAAAATAAATGGAAAACAATGCCCACTCAGTTTCAGAGTCTGGTAAACTGAATATTGTTCTTGGTACTATGAGACAAACACTTGGCTTTTTTACCCTGTGATTCCCTTTTAACCAACGTCGGCAAGGTGCCAGACTGAGAATGGAATAAGTCATTATATGCACATTGCACAGACACCTGATTATTTCCAAAGCCATTAATTTGGCATGGAACACTTGCAAATCACCTAAACAGAAAAGTCGTCTTTACTGATCAAGAAATTTGAAATATGACACAAACTCCAGTAATTATTGTTGGTGTGCAGTCTTTGGTGACAATATTGATGTGTGTTTGGTTTTAAATGTAGTAATATGCTGTAAGGTTCGTAGAAATGTCACAATACTACTTCACATGTTGAGGTGTCATTGCATGGCCAAAGTATAGTACTGGATCATGTAAGTTTATTGATTTGTTATTCACAAGTATGGTAACCATGTGTTGTTTGTGCAGATACAACCACCTGATGTTCGCAGATTACCGAGAGCCGCTTGTGGAGGTTGCATCTCAGTTACTAGTTGTCCTGCTTGATCACGACACTGGTCAGGCATCTGCAGCTCCCGACTCTCCAGATATTGCAGGACCCTCGACACAAGACCTTGAGGTACCTACATATACATTGTAGCAATCGTTTTCTACTTTTCTTACACATCATAGATGCATGTACGGTGTTCAAGCACAACCCAAACACGTGCCCCAAGAAGTACTTCAAAAGAATCTTCAAAGTATAAGAGTTTAGCTACTACACTGTAATCAAACTGTGGAAAATCCTTGTATTTTGTATTTAACATTTGTAGTGGGAAGTTACCTGTGTTTAAGACAGTGTGTCATTTTGATTTGAAGAATTGTGGCGGCCTCTTTTGCAGTGCTTCAAAGGTTGTGTATACTAGTGTCCAAGTTAATGCTTCTGACATGTACATTAATTGCAAGAAAAGTTAAATTTTGGCCATTGAGGGTTTTACTTTGCCGGTTTTGAAATTGTTTTCAATACGTTGTTTGGTTTTTTCTTTTGCAGGGCTCACCCGTGGATAATCTCTTCTGCAACTATCTGTCCAGGATTCACCGGGAAGAGGTGAGTGGCAACTGTTTCCTCTCAACTGCCACCCATTCTGCAGTGCTTACCTCACTAATTAATCACTTAATCATTTAGTAAAGTAAATCTAAATGTTAGTAACACTAATCAATAAGTTTTCTGCTAATCCATTATTTGACTAATAATAACTATAGAGGTAACCGAATACAGTAAGCTACAACTCAGTACTGTAGCTCTCTACATGATCGCATTCCAAAGTAGAAACATAAGGAATGACAAAGTTCTGTGATCCTTTAAACAAGCAATATGCTTTTGAAATAATTTATACAAAATAAGAACTTTGTATATTGTTTTAAGCTCATCTTAACTCCAAATTCATTCACTGGAATAATGGTTTTGATTGATTACTGCTTTGAGCAAAGAACTAGAAATCTTCCGTAGCTGATTTTGGTGTATGGTCAATCGAACGCACCATAATGTAACACCCTTATGAAGTCACTATTATACACCTACTGTACACTGAAGCTAGTACAGAAAATGTTCTCGAGTTGATTTATTTTCCAGGCCCCATTTGTTCCCTTGCTGACGAAGCATTTTCTCGCATTTCCTTTCCAGGATTTTCATTTCATTCTCCATGGCTTGGCAAATCTATTAAACAACCCACTGATACAGGTAAACAGGTTATTCCTTTATGTGCAGCTAATTGGGTAAAGCCTGGTGAATGGAAATTCTCAAATACATGTATGTTGTACGAAGTTAAAGATTATCTTAGTGTTGTTTGATTGCAATGATATGACAAGTGAAACAATGTAAAAACACTCGTAGATAAGATACAGCAAAAAAGTTATAGTCAAAATTCTCAAGACGGACACCCAGATAAGAAGAACACCTCAATAAATCGGATGCCAAATGTTGGTCCCTGCCGCTTTTTCAGTCATTATAAGACAAACACCTCTCTAAGACGGACAACCTGGCGGACACTTTGAAATACGCAACGGACAATTAAAATGCCGTTTTCATTTTCACTCAACACTTTTTAATGGCTATGTTTGACGCTTCTCGGAGCACTTTTACTCATTTGGTACATTGTACACTCGCTAAACTATAATAAAATATATATTTATGAGCGTGGTGAAAATATTCAGATGTACATACTGTATGTTCAGCAAATGAACACCAAATGTTTTGCATGAAACCAAATCCAGCCAGGCAGTTACTGAATAAGTTTGTTACATTTTCTTCAATTTTGTCAATTTGTTCACGACAAACGAGTAATTTTTTGCCATATAGTCAGACTGACATTGATGTACGAGACTGGTGTTATATTATCTTGAGCCTGTATAAAACGTATATAACCCTATATATAACGTATATAACCCTATATATAACGTATATAACCCCTGTATATAACCCCTCCTAGACCGTGACAGTTAGGGCCAGAGAGAGGTCTGACTGTGCGCAAATTTCTGCTTCAAATATAACCATTTGATAGTTAAATTTGCCTGACTGCACGATGTCTTTCACCAACCTAAATTGTATGTGTTGTATTTATCTAATAGTAAACTGGGCTTAGCTCCTTTACTTGAACCCATCTGCAGTTATATCCGACTGTTTGGTATTGTGCGGAAACTCAAGAAAGCATTGTTGAACCTTGGTTCGGAACTACATGTAAGATAATATTCAAATATGGTTTATGTCCAGATCAACTGGTTGGATGAGGTATTTTTTAAATCCGATGAGAAAAACGTGGTTACAAGAAGACCATCGTTTTATGAAAAACTGGCAAGATAAACGATTTAATCAGCTGTTTTGAAGACTTGATGTGAATTTTGCGTTTCTTTTGTCAATTTCACAGACATATTTGCCGAACTCGTGTAAGAAGATCAGTTTCCATCAAGAATTGTTGGTCTTGTTTTGGAAAATGTGTGACCAGAATAAGGTAACGGGATGTGCATGTAATGATTCTTGTTCCTGGTGATCTAGATACTGGAATTGGAGATTTTCCTATGAAAATAAGTGGAATCCTCTCCTTTGCTTCTTGCTGTTGCTACAGTGTAGTATGATGTGCTGTACCAAAGGCAAAAACCAAATAATCTCGTTAAAATATCAAAAAAGGCAATTGGGTGAGAACGGATTGCTTTACAGATTTGTTGAATGAACACTTCTTTTGGTTGGAAGATAGGCCAATCATATTTAAAGTTGAAGATAGCTCGTGGCCTAATTTTTAATGGATACAGAAAGTGTTAAGACCATCAAAATGTCTGTTTGTTATAACAGTGAGAAGGGCAAAGACACTCAGCGTAGTTAACCTAATTTGCTTTTCGGCAGTTGCTTTTTGTAATCTGTTCAGTATTTTATTTAGCGTTCAGTACAGACTCTAGTTACCTGAATGAAGAATTCTGCTGCTAATATTTACTGGTTTGATTTTTATTTCTCTTTGCAGAAATTTCTATTCTATGTCTTGAAAAGCAGCGATGTTCTGGACATTTTAGTTCCTATTTTGTACCATTTAAATGACGCAAGGTCAGATCAGTGTAAGTAATTCCCCTTATTTCTTTCTTCTTTGTTTTTTCTTCGTTCCTTCGTTCCTTTCTCCTTTTTCCTTTCTTTTATTAGGTCTTGCTTTCTTTCCTTC
>JAOBRG010395457.1:0-10344 GCA_027574985.1 Umimayanthus nakama | reverse complement strand
CCCCCCACCCCGTCGCGCCCCAAAAAAAGAAATGAACCGGCTCGCACGCTATCAGCTACACATCAAGGCCCACAGGAGAAAAACATACCATATCGCGTTACTATTGTATAGAACCGAGAGATAAGTAATAGGAAAAACTAATATAACTGAAAATAATTAATATGTTTACGTCGTGTCGTACACTGTATTGTCAAGTGTTTATCAAAATGAACACATTTGGTAGCAAAAGGGTTTTACCCTTTTAGCCCAGGACAGTTTGACTGCATGTGTCTTCTCTTTACATTACACACAAAAATTGAATTAAATGGTTATGAGAATAAAAAGTTTACCCAACACAGCAAGCTTTCTAAGATGAAAAGCCAAATTCTTGCAACTTGTTAAGAAGGAAACTGTAGAGAAACTTTTGGGAGAATTTAGCAACATTGACGCCGTGTGTCGTCTTTCAAACTTAAAGGGTTGATAAATGCCAAGAAAACGGACTTGAGTCTGACTTAGATATAATATTTTAAACCGTGTTTTCATGTCAAGTCGCTCTCACGCTTCCTGTATTCCATAATATATTGTATCAATAAAAGTTGCTTTTATATTACGTATATTCGTATCGAATGCGCACCAGACCTCTACTGACCACAGTACTAAGATTCATTGACGAATTTAATACAAGTTTAATAACACGCCTGAAATTACCAAGAAAAAAGAATTATAACCAAATCTTGACAGCAACAACAACAAAAGAAATAACCATAAAAAAACAGTTTCAAATCCTCAACGCGGCTCCCTACGGGCCGAGTAGTAATGGCAAAATATTCAACGACATGCGAAGCATGAAGGTGAATATTCTAAAAGCCTCAGTCTCTGATTGAATTGAACCAACAGCTATTTACTTTTTTAAAAGCATTTATGCGTAACGGTACGGTATTTTAGATATAAGGCATTTTTCACTATAATGGAGCATTGAAAACTAAAATTGGTTTTGAATAAAATCGAAACGGTACCTGAGTACTATATAACTGTGTAAAGAGAAACAGCTGGAAGAAATTCGAATTCATTGATTTTGATTAATCCTGTCCTGGCTTATAGGGATTATGATCATAACGAATCCTCTTTATTTGCCCAAGCAGAGCTGTACTAACAAATAACACGGTAAAAATGGGTATATTTTAAAATATGCTTGAGTTATTGGCACATGGTCACTGGGTCTACTTGCGATAAAGTGAAAAACAAAGAGACTCTTAAGTTTGTATCTTCGTTCTAACTTATGAATTTACACAACAAGCCAGATCTAACGAACAAAATGAATCATAAAATTTTTCAGTAAGTTAAACCAATGTTTGGAATTATATAATAAGATCAGTTTAATGAACTTGATAAAAATGAGAAAATAAAGCAACCCTTTTTAACAACAAGAGCAAATTAGAAAACAAAGATATAAAAAAAATCATATCTGAGATTGCACGATTGCATTAGCATCATCCGTTAGATAAATTAGGTTAACTGGCTCATCGAAACAGACTGTTTTTCTTTGGACTAAAATAGAAGGGACTGTGCGAACTAAAAGCACAAAAATATCTGTTGCTCTGTGAGAGAACAAAAGTGGAATAACTTTCACGTTGTCCTCATCATTCATCCCAAGACTTACAGCAGGAAACAGTGAAACGTTGACACTGTAATTGAATAAGAATTGTATTGAAGATTCGGTATGGAGAGCAGTGAGTATATTTTCAATATCTTAGCAGGGTTTTCAGCAATCGTTCTTGTATTTGGTGTCTTGTTGAACAGCCTGATGTGTATAACATTTCTCGTGAACCGAAAATTTCTCAACGATGAAAACATTGTGTTGTTAAGCATGGCATTTAGTGATTTGCTGTGCTGCGTTGTTGCTATACCAACGTCGATGATATCAAATTTGAAAAAGAAATGGGTATTTGAAGACTCCGGCTGCAAAGGACACGCGTTCGTTGTCACGTTATGTAGTGTTGTCTCGATAACCCACCTCGCAGCACTCGCCTACAACAGGTATGAGACCTTGACCCTTCGACAGGAAAAATTGATCAAGGGCAAACGAGTCCTGTACCTCGTGGCAGCCATGTGGGCTTACTCCTTCTTTTTCGCCATTGCACCTGTCGCCGGGTGGTCAAGATACACCACTGAGGGGATTGGCACGAGTTGCTCGATTGATTGGAAGGCGGCGGATACCAATGCAGTGTCATACACAGCGTTCATCTTTCTTGGTTGCTTTGTGACACCCGTTGGCGTGATCGCGTTCTCTTACTACAAAGTTTACAGAGTAGTCAAAAACGTGACCAAAAAGGCTACTGAGACTTGGGGAAAGATGTCGTATCTTGCCAAAAAGTCACTGAAAAGCCAGAGGAAAATGACTGTCCTTCTCTTTGTGATGATTGTTGCATTTCTCCTTGTGTGGACCCCATATTCTGTGGTATCCCTAGTTTCTGCCTTTGGAAAACCCCACTGGATTGGGCCCCTGACAGCCAGCGTCCCAGCATATCTGGCGAAGTCTTCCAACCTTTACAACCCTTTGTTGTACTTCATGCTGTACAAACGGTTTCGCACAAAAGTGTTTCAACTTCTCAGGGTCGAATGATGGTCACGATTGCCGCAGCGACAGCATGGTAACTCAATTAGGAAAATCACCTTCATTTATAGTTCAGAAAAAAGAGAAGAAACTGCTATTCGAGTTGGAAACAGAGAGCAGGTTTTATTTGAGAACGAAGAGTGATAATGAGACTGGAAGTAAGATTCGTTTCTCATGCTGAGTTAGGTCGGTAGCATAAGGTCTTGTAGATTGTTTTCGAACACATTACAAAAAGCCCTTGAACTAGAATTTTTTAACAATTACAGTATCGTAGCTTTCTAAGTTTGATTCCCCTTGATGTTAGTACAAAAAATGGAAAGTGTAACTTGAATTGTCTATGCTAAAATATTACATTTTTCTAACAACTCAAGTGGTTTTTCAGCAAAAACTTAAATTTGATTTTGTTTTCTCATGTTTTTATCTTTTGTTTTGTTGTGTGTTCTTAAAAACAGTATAACTATTGCAGCACTTTTGTCTTTCATTTTACAAAGTTAGGATAAACTTTGGGTAGTATAGATTGAAAGAAACGTTTTCGATCATTTGATCAGTTGTAAGCATTGACCGACCTGCATGTTCAACTACTTAAAATTTAAACACGTTTAGGGCGTTCGGATCCATTGAAACTAAGATCAAGTATTTCCCTTGGGGTATAGAGCCAAAGGGGAGGCCAGGGCAATGAGGAAGGTTTCTAATAAGAGTGCGTCTTGCTTTCCCTATTTTGCACATGCCGAGTGTGTTCCAACTAAAGGAACTACCCGGGTCCTGTGGTCACAGTGAATTTGCCTTCATGTTCTAGTTTTTTGACAGAGATATTATGGGCAGCTGGCTTTCTCCAATGTAGCTTTTTTGACAGATCACACATTTCCCTTGTAAGTGATAATTTATAGGGGTGGATGTTTTGATACTTCAATGAAATAATGAGGAAACCTTGCGAGTTTCCCCACAATTCTTCAAATCTAAATGTCCTCGGGTGTGAATAGTTTAGTTTGTTGACAGAATATTAAGGCTTTGTTGTTCTAAACAAAACAAGTTTAGTTTAGATAACCAAAAATCTTGAGATCGTGCAAAAACTCACTAAACTTGGCAATGAGATGACAGCTATCGTTAATTTTACCTCAAATCACTCCAAAATCAGAGAAAGATCACTCCAAGCCTTGACAACAGCCTCTCACAAAATAGTTAAGAGAAGGTACTGTATTATTCAAGTCTCTTTTCTCGTCAACACTAAAACATGGCTGCGAAGTACAGGGAACTTTGAGACGTAGAGAACTTTAGAAACGAGTTAAGAACATTGTAAAACAAGAAACTTTAATACAGAGCACAATAACTTTACGTTGGAAACATGAAAGCAGCTGGGTACTTTTCTCTCGTCGTCTTTTGAGAACAGGATGAGACAACCTCGGTTTTCGAGTTTTGGAGGGAATGTTTACCGAAAATAAAACAAATATTTCCAATGTTTGTGCAGTTTCACTAAAATAAAAACTCTACCTTTTCACATTCACAGTCCTTTATGCAAAAGAAGAAAAGAATGAGTTATTCATACAAGAAAAGGGTAAATGGGAAGTTAGAATTTCAGCAGCCGTCTTGGCTGTCGTTCGTGTCTGCCATCGAAGCAACGCAAGTTGTTTGTGAATCTTGGCAGGTGCCTTAGCTTTGAAATTCTGAGTAGATCGTCTCATCGTTACTCAATCACCATAATTATTTCAGTATTTGACAAGCTTACACAAAAATGCATTGGCTATTACACAAATGTACTTAAAATTCGTATTTCCATGTTAACGAGTACGAATCGACTACAAAACATTTTAAGATCTGTTCTTCTATTTTACTTCTCGGGGGTGGAAGCAGAATCTTTTCGGTATGATAATTCGTTATTCCCAGGTATTTTTCGACCAATGATTCATCATTTATTTATAGAATTTCTTCATGATTCACTGATGTGTTATGAGACAAAAGTTCAAAATTCATATTTTTGTCCATGATTGATGATTCACTGCTTGCGAGATGATATGATTCATGGTTCCTTCACTTTTTATAGCCGTGATTCACAATTCAAGATTCCGCTTCCACCCCCGATACTTCAGTAAGACGAAGACACAACAAAAACTGCAGCAGTCAAATTCGAACTTGCTCTGTCTTGCTAAGAAAGAAGGAAAGTATACTGTATCTACGAATTTCGAAAGAAAGCTCGTTACTTAGTTTGACTGCTACAGTTTAAAGTCTTCGTCTTACTGAAGTAAAATAGAAGTACAGATCTTAAAATGTTTTGTAGTCGATTGGAACTCGTTAGCATAGAGCTGTGAAGAAAACTACAAAACTGAACGTTACTTAGAAAAAGTAATACATATATACTTTAAAAAATGTTGTCACATGCACTCTACGCCGTTCTCAATCTTAACATTTATTATTCATGAGAATAAATATGGTACAACACCTTCAAACCTGCTATAATCTATCTTTTACATCAACTTTCCTTCTTGCTTCACGAAGGATGTACTTGATTAAACTTATTGCGAAATTGGGAAATACTCAGGAACTTCTCTTGAAGCGATGAACAAAAAACATTACACGATTTCAAATTTAGAATCTGAAACATACAGCTGGAACGTCTTATTTCGAAAGAAAGCAAACTACTTGATTTACCCGCCTTTTTATAAGAATCCGTACTATTAAATTATGGTCGAGCCTCACTGTTCTTAACTTTCAGTTAGGAAATTTCTGCCTCAAGTGTTCTTAAGCTGTTCTTATTTTTAAAAGTACTCGTAGGAACAACAAAAGTGAAGAAGCAACTCCTAAAATATTGCAAAAATACCTAGCTTGCGATCATCGAGCCTAATATATTGCAACAGAAATTCGATCAATCTCAACATTTGGAGTATTTCAACGCTCGAGTGTGAGGAAAATAATAGAACTTTATTAAGAAAAGCAGACTTTGCATTTATGATTCCTAATCATTTTTTGTCGTTCTTAACTTTTGTCCAAATTTGCCGAGCCTCGTTTTTCTTATAAAATCGTTCTTACAAAAATAATGTGTAGAGGATAAGCATTTCCTAGTTGGGAAACTGCACTTTTTCTAAAAGGAACAAAATTGGCACTCAGTATAGCTTGTACACAGTTGATATAATAGAGACATAAAGTGGTTCGGAGATAAATTTTTTGTTTGTGCTAGTATTTTTTGCTACTTCATTCCTTTACTTGCTCTTCACGTAAGCAAACTTTAAAAGCGATTTGCCTTGAGATCAGGACCGAAGGGTAGTGTGCGGTGAAATAAATTAAGTTTTTTTTTTAGCGGGACTTGGTTTTGGAGACAACTGTAATCAAAATACCTAAAGAAAAGGCAAAAAATCGAACCGTTTTCTTCGTTTTGTATTCGTCACTTTAAGTGTTCTATTTGACATGATCGTCCGAAGTTCGTTTAACTAACCCTTCAATAGAATTTAACAGAATTATAGGTTATTGGTGAAAAAATGTTCTGTCGTTTACCAACCTAACGTACTCAACACAGCCACCGTTCTAGCAAAGAATTAGCGGAAACAACGATCAACAGGCAACCAAAGTTAAAACCTGAGGTCAAAAGTTGTGAACAAGAAAAACTAAAATAGACTCGAAACAACTTCCAGAGTCATATCCCACTATTTTTAACCGTTGCATCTGATAATTTAACACGGTAAGGCATCAAACGTGTTCAGAATAAATCAACTCTGATCAGTGCACTCACACTCAGTTTAGACTATTTGCCAATTCGAACAAATTTGACACGTCCCCCGTGAACATTTCACTTTCCAAATAGCTACATGTACTTCGCCGAGTTGCAAATAAAGGCGCAGGTGGCACGAAAAAGGGAATCGACTATAGATTCTGATTTCACTTCAAGTTGATTTCCATTTTGTTTTTGAAAAATTTCAATACATCTTTCAGTGACCTCTCACCACCTTTCAAACTGCTTGATTGCATGCATGAGAAGTAAAGGTGTTGAGAACGGAAGACATGGAACTCAATTCTTAATTTTGAAAGGAGTCAGCGCGTCTTCTAAATCCACCGCATTACCTTTCGAACTGCACAGGAAGAGCAGGTGTCTAGTATTGAAATTACACAAATCATTTCTGATAGGACATAAAATTTGATTCAAGCATCGCAAAGTTAACCAGATATGTCTCTCAAGATTTGCAAAGGTCAGCCTAACCAACATGAAACATATTAAAGATTTAGCTAGTACGATTTTTTTCTATAGAGCTATGTAATAAAAAAATCAAGAAAAAATTTCCTAAAAAAAACCCGCGCTAGGAGTAAGGAAACCGAAAAACACAAAAAAGCAATTCAAGTTGTTCAGTTCAAGATTGTGTTCCAGACGCAGCTAGACTTATTGTTGAGTAAACGATGTTCTGCTAACATATTGAAAAACAATATTACGTTTTATTTCGATTGGAATACATGAGCTGGAATCGGGAGACGTTGTGAGAACTAATTTCAAAACAAAATATGTTCACCAAAATAACAAATGTCAAGAACACAGGTCAAACCATTAATTTCAACACTTTCAGTTGATGAACAGTGACTGAAGCTTAGGCCCATTTCAAATGGCGTAACTCCAATATTAATTGTATGGCGCATTTCCAGACTGGAGAAGCTTTCTGGATCTCTGGCGATAGTTTGATCTCCGTGAACATTTTATCTTTGGGGGTTTTGACTAGTAACACAGCTCCGACAATCATCTCAAGCAAATCATCCCTTTTATCCAAACTCCAAAAACAACAAACAAAAATACCTGCCAGCCTCCACACGATTACAGACAAATCCTACCTTTGACCTTCCACCATCCATCCTCCACAAGACAACAGGCAACTCTTTCCTTCTATCTCCTCTTTAAAGATGACAAGCAAATCAATCTTTCTAACCTTCCTCGAAAAATGAACAAAAAAATCCTTCCACCCAACCCACAAGACAAGAAAAAGAATACCTTTCACCTTACTCCACAAAAAGTCCATCCTTTATCTTATACACTAGCGATACAAAAAAACTGGCAAAATTGGTTTGAAAGTCTTAATTCTATTTTTTTCGTAGGTTGACGAATAGATAGAGAAAAAAAGAACACTTATTACGTGTTGAAGGAGGAAATAGTTCCTTTGTGTAATATTTAATTAAGCACAACAACATCGTAGAGACCACATTATACGTGCAGTATTTTGTTTATTGATGCGATATAAATGTGAAATAAGGTGTTACAGTTTGACCACGTGTCTCTAGTTGTGGGTCGATTCAGCTTGTTTTAACGATCAAAATATGTTTCAAACTACATACTGCAGTGGCATACACTGTGTACGATTATTAACCCTCGGAAGTCCAAGCTATTTAGTGTTACAAGTTAGCCCGAGGGGAGGGGGGGGGGTCATTTGGACCCCCCCATAAATTTTCGAAACGGTTGCACATAAAAGGTCAGGCTTTTGCAAGGAAGTAGCTTTTGGTTTGATTATTACTTTCCATTATAACAATCAAGTTGTAATTAAGAGCTGTTGCTATGGTAACAGTCGTTTCACAACAAGTCCACCATCTAGGATTTTTCAAAAATTTTTATTTTACGCAAAACTGAAGCAAATTTTACTGGAATGAGTAGAAAACACGTATTTTTAGCATAAAATAGGAATATAATTGAGAATAGAGTCTAAAAGAAGAAATGAAAACCATTTTTCCAAAAAATTTACAGTTTTTTATTTCGAACTTTAATTTTCATAATTACGCATAAATTATAAGTGATGACGTCATCCAATTAACGTTAAAAAATGCGCTCATTATCAGACTACAGGTACCGACAGTTTCATTTTGATTGCTTGAAAGCTTCAAATTTTAGGTCGGAAAAACCTATGAGGGGGGGGGGGGTTCATTTGACCCCCCCTGGACTTTCGAGGGTTAACTATATTCACCAGTCCACACGGGTTTTTTAAACTACATTTTTTGGTACAGGATATTCATAATACAAAGGATTGAATAAGTTGGTTTTCGCAGCTTTCTTCCCTTACTTTTTTTCTTCTTCTCTTTTTTGCTGCTATTTCCCTCATAAACACCGATCAAACCACTTTCAATCAAACTGTAGCTTATTTCTGATTGCCTGGCTCGTTTAGTCCTTCATTTTTTCAGGAAACCAGCACCTATTTATTTATAGAGTTTTCCTTCTTTCCGAAATTAACATGCATGCAACAAATGAGGTGAGTAAAATGTTGGTATCCTTCAATTTTTTTCTTGTATTTGCAGGACTAATTTAAATGGCCCATTAAATATTTTTGGTAGTTCTACATATATTACACCTTTAGGAACTGCAAAGCGATAGGAATTACCTTTTATTCAATTCCATATAACCTTGACGAAGTTCCCTAAAACTACTGTGTTAACGTTAGTTTAACTTTTTTTAAGCTTTTAAGCTTTTAAAAAAGCTGCTGGCAGTTTATGTTTCTCAAGATCGCAATGTTCTGTTTACTGCTAACAACCTACTAGCTTGTTGCTCTAGTTCCCTTCATTTGGTAAACTCACAATAAAGTTGCACGTTACACTATGACAACAGCAAAGTCATGTTTGTTTTGTAGGTTGTTAGCAGTAAAGAGAACACTGATTTTCATTTGTAAACTACAACTGTAAGTAGCTAAACTAAAATTAAATGATAAAACGAGAGGCAACTAACAAACAAGTAAGCTTGAACTTATTGCTCTACGTATTTTAAAAATTCGCTGAAAGGTATACCTAAGTTTTATAAATGTATCAAATGTAAAAAAACTGGCTTAGAAACACAACTTCAAACAAGAACAGTGCTCGGATTTGTTGAAGGCAGTGACCGATTCACGATATCTGAAGTTTTAATTAGTTTCGGAGCTCATTTTACCTACAGCTCGCAGTTTAACAAGTTTTCAATATTACGTAGCAAAATGTTTCTAGTTTTATAAAACGCAAAAGGCCCTGTCCACACGGTAACCGTTTTCGTTTGCAAACGCATTTTTTTACGGATACGGCCGCTGTGAACACGAATCCAGGGAAAACGGTAACCGAAAACATAATTTTTCGGAAACACTCCCCGGAGCAGACTTTCAAAAAAAGGCTTTTTTTGCGCTTTTGTGTGGACGGACGAAAACGGAATTTTTTGTAAGGCTGACTTAACACTGTCGTCAGTTTCAGTCGTTCAAGATTGAGCTCAAGTTGTCCTGTACTTTCTTGTCTTTAACCCTTAAACAGGCAGGCTATTTTGCCACACATATACAGACAAGGTGGGGTCCGTTGAACTCCCCCACCCCCCAGCAAGGTTTTTAAACGGTTAAAAATATGCACATGCCCTTTGGCATGTAATTAGTGCGTGACCTACTTATTAATTTGCATAGTAACAATAATCACTTGATTAGCCGCTGTTGCTACGGTAACAATTACAAAAACCTATGATGGCCGCCGATGGCCGCCTTCTTGGGTTTTCGATTTTGAGATTTGTTTTATTGGAAATAGCAAGAAAACACCATTTTGTTTGCCAAAACTACGAAACTAGTAGAAAAGTATGAATAACTACGAGTTTTTAATCAGTTTTGTTCCAAAAATCGAAAGTTTGACAGCAAACTCCAATTTCGGGCAATTAGTATGATGACGTCATCATTGCTGACGTCACTAAATTTGTATCAAAAGAAGTGTTCATTATCGAGGAACAGTTACAGCTATTTCAAAAAAGGTTGTCATAGTCAATAGTCGATACTGGAACCGAAAGGAACTTTGGGTACAGCCATAAT
>JAOBRG010395445.1:0-24743 GCA_027574985.1 Umimayanthus nakama | reverse complement strand
TTTGCAGTGCATTCTGGTACAAAATCGAGAATTTTCGTACACAATATGAACTGCTGCTTCGCTCGCTGCGCAGCAATAAATAAAGATTTAAACGGTCAGAATTTTATACTCACTCAAATTTAGAAAAAATGTGCTCTCCACAGTGAAGTCAGAAGCTTACATCTTGCAATTAAGTATTTGCTATGGCATCGACAATCACACTTGGTAGTCCTACTTCAGATCAAGCAAGGAAGAGTGTTCACTGTTCGCCATTTAATATTTGATATTGGGATTGTATACATGCAATTGCTGGCCGTTTAGCGACAAATCAAGTAATTAGTTAAACTACACATAACTAAAGACCATGATTGAACTAAAGTTTTATTTTTTGAAGAAAAATTGCATATCTCGGCTCCAGAATGCGCCAGAGTGCATTTTAGAGGTTCCAAATTTCAAAAATTTCCAGGGAAGCATGCCCCCGGACCCTCCTATATGCTCTTTCGCTTCGGCGGCTCGTTTCTTGGGGCCATTGGCCCCTCGATCTTATCACTTGCAGTGCACTACTCACAAAATTGGCTAGATCCACCCCTGAAAAACTTGCACCACACAATGTAACACTTTGATAACTCTACTTCAAGCTCTGCCTCTGTAGTCTGTTTCCGTTTCGATGGTTTTCAAAGTGTAACATAACAGGCTAAGTCGTGTGGAGAGTTGCAAAATTTAAAAAAAATGAAGTTGTTGAGAACTTTATTTTTGACAAAGTATTATTCGATAAGTTTTTGCCCATTTAATGTGTAACACAGACAATATAAAATCTGGAGAAAGTAGTACACCATCATTCAATAGCTTACTTTCCTGATAACTGTTTGTGGCTGAAACTTGACTCGCTAAGCTACAATCCCAGTCGAACAATGCTGAAAAATTATCCAAGATTATGGCAAGTAATCATTTTCCCATACACTAACAATCTAAAGTTACGAAACACTGATGAAACCTCAGTGACTGAATCAAGCTACCGAGTACTGCAAGGCCACAATAAAACTTCTTCATTTGGAGATTTTTGAAATGGCTCGCTACGAGCATTCGTTGTAATTGCTTGAGCCAACATACCAGTAATAATCTTATTTGTCCAGTATAAATCTTGTTTATCTAGTTTTTGAGCTAAAAACGCTGCACACGCATTGGTGTAGTTATTTGAAATGGCACAGATTTGATACAAACCCCCCAAAAATCTAGAATCTTTACGCATGTAAAAGCACAGGGAACCCAATATAAGGATGGCATTCTCCTAACATCGAACACAATGATTATATGGTTATTATACATTAAACCTGGCGTAAAAATCAATTATGTAAAATGATTATTTAATTATGTTTACCAATTTATTATTAAAATTTACTGTAGATTGAATGTTGCATATACAATTTTAACTGTTTTTCATGAAAGTCTATGGCTTGGTTTCTACATGACCAAAAAAAACCAGTTGGACGTTGCTGATTATTGTTGTCATTCGTTTAATTTAGCCATCAAGGGATACTCAGAATGGTAGCTGGGTCTCCTGCCAGGCGTGGGTTGTGGGAACCAACTAAAGTCTTAGTGATACTTTTTCCTTGGGATAAATCGTGTTAACCCAGGAATAAAAGTAACCAGGCGGTTGAACAGGGTTAAATTCTTATCCCCTTGTTTCATTGTTATGAATCACTACAGAAAACAGTTTTGCTGTTTTTGCACAAATCATGCTTCTCAGACAACATTTCAGCTTCAGTCGTAAGAGCCTTTTTGTCACTTGGAAAGGAAACATAACAAAATGAATGAAACACAGTTTATAAGAGTCTATATTAGTTAAATTGCCCTACGTGTGGATTGGTTGAAAGTTTAAGTAAAGGCCCTGATACACTGTGCAGTTTTCTCAGCAACTTGTTTCGCATTGGCATTGCGAGACAAGTTGCTGGAGAACTGCACAGTGTAACATCTTTAGGTTGTCTCGCAATTTTTTTGTTGCACGAAGCATTGCACAAAGTAGAACTCAACTCTACTTTTTGCAACAGATTGCAGCAACCAACAACACCACTGCACAGTGTATCATCCCTGCAGCAGCTTGTCTCGCAATTTTGCGGCAGTTTTTAACAAGGGCGCATGCACACACTTCTTGATTTTTCATTCCGAGGAGCACTATTTGAGAGATAAGCTGCTGAGAAAATTGCACAGTGTAACAGGGCCTCAACAATAAACTTTAGAAACTTGCAACGCTACATTTCCAACCATTGCAAGACAAGTTGCTGAGAAAATTGCGCGGTGTAACAGGACCTTAAGACAAAAAGTTAAAACTGGATGTGCAGCATAGCTTGATCAACACTGAACTTAAGTCACCAACAAAACCAGGCTATAATATATGGTAAACTGGTTGGTTTTTATATTTTTGCTTTCAAGTGTTCTTGCATTGATCATTTAAGGTTACCGTTTACCTTGAGCGGTGTTTTCAATTTTCTGTATGTAACTCAAACCCTAGTATATCAATACATCAATGTCCAGAAAAGCTTATGAAATTATCTGAATAATGGTGAAGAGTTTGTTTTAAAATTTTGGTTTATAAACAAATGCGAGCATCATAAATCAAATTGTTTTGTTCACTTCTAGACATCAATGCAGCAGTTAGTTTCAATTTCAATTAGTTTTAGTTTGTTTGTGAATTTCAGCACCATTTGTGCTCTCACTCTGTTCTGGGGATTTTTAATTGTGTGCATCATTAACTTTCTGTAGGCATTTGAAGAAAATTTCCTTTTGGCAGCCTACAAAATTTGCCCTCTTATTGAGTCATAGAAAATAATTGGACGGTTTACATCTTCTGCTATTATTTTATGAACTTGTCAATTTGACAGCATGAGGTTAAAAATCGCCAAAACAGCTTGAGAAATTCACTCCTACAGTATGCCGCACGTTATAATTTTTTTACTTCGTTGATAACTCTCATTCATCATAATATAGACATATCAAGACAAATATTTGTTTGACTTTTCAAGATGTATATTTATATTCTGCGAAACTCTCAATTACAGTATTTTGATCCGTTCCAACGTGAACGGTAACCTTACATGGACAATATTTGGTCTGTTCCTTATTAAATTTTTTACCGTACAGTACATGTAAATCAATAGATCAATTAATTTAGATGAAAACTCTAATCTTGATTTTCTAACTTGTGCATTGCCTTTAATACTGACCTTTAGGTTGCTTGGATACCCACAACCCACTGGGTTACATACTGTCATGTTCACACCAACCATTAAGGTAAAGACTGAGGGCTGGTTATTTAAACGAAGTCTAAACCTTAACCAGTGTCTAGCTATTGTCTAATACCTCTGAACAAAAGCTGAACATCGGCTTAGATTTAGACTTTATTAATCGCATCATAACGCATCGAGTCTAAATTTCAGCATCAGGGTTTTTTGTTCTTTTTGGTATTGGAATGTTATGTGATATCCCTTCATGGGTGCTGATATCTCAGCTGCTGACGTTAAACACATGATTTGAAAATTCCAGAACTTTGGCTTCATTTTCGTATTAAGTTACATTAGTTGTTTTTGTGCGAGTGAGCAAGACAGAACTATGATTGTATTTTGAAGTTTCAGACCAATATCTTCAAGGGCAGATGCTGTTCATCTTCAAACCGACATCTCCCCTCTCAACCAATGGAGTATTTGCAACGATCTGCGTTTCAACATTTCAAAATGCGATCTCATGAGTATCACACATAAACGCAACCCGACTAAGTTCTCTTACAAGCTTGAGGACGGTGAAATCAATCAAGTTAAGTCTTGTTAGGATTTAGGAGTTACCATAACAAGTAAGCTTCAGTGGAGCAAACAGGTCACTGTTGCGACAGGAAGAGCGACAAAGACTCTTAATATTGTAAAAAGAATAAGTGGTAGTACTCTTGACACCTTCAGCAAAAGATCGCTGTATTTGGCCCTAGTACATTCACTCCTTGGCTACGCAAGTGAGATCTGGTCACCTTATCTCCATAAAGATAAGGCGACTCTTGAGAGAGTACAAAGGAGAGCCACCAAGTACATATTGACTGACTATAACTTATGTTATTCTGACAGACTTTTTAAACTCAGCGCTTTACCTGTTCAGTATCATACCGGCATAAACACAAAGATCTCTGTACTCTTTATAAACTGCTATATAACGCCCGTCACGTCAAAACTTCTACCTAAATCTTTTCTCCCAAACTTGTTAAGAGTCGCACCTCATCAGGCCTTATTTTGCAAACCCACTTTTCAAGAACGTTATGCTTCAAGAACAGTTATTTTAACCGTGTTACCAACTCATGGAATGCTTTACCCGAACCTATAAGATCTGCTAAAACCTTCCTTTGTTTTAAAGTTTATGTGACCATTTATTTTATGAACACTGTAAGATCGCATTTTTCCGAACTGACAATCTGTATACCTGGTGTAGTATTTGTAGCAGATGCCATAAGCATGTATCGCTGCCATGGAAATCGTCCGTCCATTGTTGTTTTTAGCCAAAAACTTTGATGATTTACTTAAGAAACAATTTTTTATTTTGAAAATTAAGTTATTTTTGTTTTAACAGTATATATATTTTTAGGCAGTCAACCTTGAAGGGCCCAAATTAAGGCGTGTTGTAGTCTAGCCTCACTGTATAAATCTTTTATTTACATTGCCTTAATATACAGTGGAAGCTCAATATACATATATGTGTTACGCGATAGTAGCTAGCAACAATTGTAGGTATGAGCTGCAGTTAACAAGTGAAATCGGAGTATAGGCTACATGTTTCAGTTTGCTTAAAAACAGCTTAAGTTGAAGCTATTTATTAGCTAATCTTGGATAAATAAACAGTGTTGAGTGTACAGTTGGTATAACTGAGTAAATTTTAACTTTCCGCTATTAACTCCTCCTTTGGTCATGAAAAAATATACACACATTTAGTAGTTGTTGTTTAAGTAATTGGTTGTGATGTCATTAATGACATAAAGTCATTTTTAAAAAAATCCCAGTAAAGTGATCAGTATGTGTACATGGCGCTTCTCTTCTCGAATTACTTCACAGCGACACGGAGGATGATTTTGAATACTTCGATAGAGTTTCTTTTGATTGACGTATTTTTTGAAAAAATGCACTGATCTGGGTCAGCTGAAGTATGTTGAATTGTGACACTTGGAGTGTGTTTATGCGGTATCATGGCGTTCATTACTGCAATTGCTTGTTGCAGTTTCATGAGAGCTAACATATTACAGTGTTTTCACATTTAACCAAAATTTGTTATTACAGTTTGTGTTGTTTACATTCTCGTAAATAAATTGTTTTATGATGATTTAACAGTTCAATGTGACAATATTCGTGGCAGAAATGGATGAATAGGGGTGCGGGTTATACGGCGGAGCGAGTTGTAGTCTGGAAAATACGGTACTTCTTAAAACTATGTGGCTGTATTTTCAGACACGCGATTGCCTTGTTGAATCTGACTTCTCAGTCTTGGTAGTCAAAATCTTAAGTATTTTATGAAGTAGTCATTTGTGAGCTGTGCGAACCAGTGGTACTCCTTACAATGTGCCAATAATAAGATGATTGCTACATTGATTATTAGAAACTCGGCACAGATGTGCAGAAGGCGAAATGGCTTCCTCTTGCAGAGTCACATCAGATTAATGGCACCTACGCTCAGACTGAACTTGGTCATGGTAAGCAGTAGAATTCCAGAAAATTAGGATGCAACTTTTGAATGTAAATTAAATTATAGGTAGCGTTGTTTAATATCTTAAGGATAGTGTTATTTGCACTTTTCACAATCCTGCACCTCTCCCGACACATGAGGCCTCGAACATGATAGCAACTGAACAAATGTGACACTGATTACCTTTCTTCTAGTTATCACACTTCCCTTGAGCTAAGTTTTAGTTGTGGGTTGCTGTCACTCAGCTAGTATATGAAAAAGAAAATTCCCTCGTCCTCGAAAATCCTTGAAATGGCTGTGAGTTGCAGCACTATAAAATATTAGTTATTATTTCGAAGTTTTTTGAAAATGTTCTCTTTTCTTGACGTTTAACTTGTTTGCTGCAAACGATCCTTGAAACTATTGGAAGGTCTAGAAAATTTCAACTGTTGTTGAAATCCTTGAGCTTTTTGTTGAGTTAAGGGTGAATATTAAAAAGCTAAGAAATATCTACGGAAAGCAAGCTGATGTTTCTCACCAAAACAAAAAAATTTGGGGACGCAGGATGACCTTGGTCATAAGTATGTCCACAAAGTCCTCTTTCTCTCGTTCATTCCAGGACATTTTGAATTCATTCAGCACCATTCTGTTTTTAAACTTACCCAAACTTATGCCAAATGTTGCTTTTCTTGGTAGTTTTTTCAAAAGTAACACCAGACCAGTTCAATTTCTGGGAGCACAGTTGAAGGGTACATGTAAGTCAGTGGGTCAAAAAAAGAAACCAAAAGTTTAAAAAATCGCATTTTTATTATTGCACTGACTTACAATGTCAGTAAGAAACTGTAATTAAAGTGTGCTACTGTGTTGAAATTAACATGACCATGAAACAAAAATACTTTTGCCTAAATTATTTTCAAATCAAATGGTGTTACTGTGGTGCAGGGCAGACCAGATGTGTGCAATAAAGTATGTAACCTGAGCTTGTCCTTTGGCGCGAAAAGAAAATACTCTTAGTGGGACATTGAACTACGCGACATTAAACTTATGAAAAATGCACAGAGAAACAAATTCTTTATTTGTTTCCAATTTTTGTATCTTTTTTTACCCATTTATTTTTATTTTATTTTAATTTTTTAGCTAATTCTGTGTTAAGTATCCCGTGTCATCTTTCCGTCTGACATTCCATTCCCTCTTCCTTCTAAATATCTGCTAGTCAAGATGTTTTCTGAAAATTACTGGAAAAATAGTTTTTACATAAATTGTCATGGCTTTGCAATTTCATCCCCATCTAGTCTCGCACATTTTTTTTGAAAAGTGAGAACCAGGATTTTAAGTATAAACTGGGAGATCAGGAGGTTGTATATAAATCTGGAAGACTTACCAAAGAATGCAAAAAAAAAATACTAAGTTTTTGAAAAAGTTCACCCAATTCTAAAAACAGACAAAAATGGGGAAGTATGGTTGAAAAAGGAGACTCTCCTTAGACAAGGGATGTGGAATCTCTGTTAAACTCTTTTAAACGCTTTAACTATTAAGATATTCTAAAGCGCTTTACAATTTGTACAATGAATATGAAACCAAACTTTTAAGCTTCTTGAATAGGTTACTCAGTCTGACTGACTATTTGTTGAATTGCACTGCAGGAACATTTATTAGAGGACTGGAAACCACCGCAACATATGACAGCAAAACAGAAGAGTTTGTCATGCACAGTCCTACGCGCACAGCATGCAAGTGGTGGCCAGGAAACTGTTGAGTTTGACATTTTTCATTTTTGCTAAAAAATTATCTTATTTTTGGTGCCAGGTGGCTTTTATTCCTACAGTTTGTTCAGTTTTTGTACCTTTTGAATGGTGAGTTTAAGTGCAGATGTTAATGCAGAGGAGTCTAGCTGAAGTGTCTTGAGGTGTGTAACTTTGTTGGAACACAATATCTGATGTGAGCAAATCTTGGCATTCATCAGTGGGCGCAATTGACAGGTCTAGAAACCTCTGGGCCAGGTTCTACAGAGTGGATACCTATCCAGTGTATAAACTCCTATCCAGTGAATAAAATTGGCTCGTTCTTAATTTTGATTGGATGATGAGCACAATTCATCTGCTACGTTCGGGTGTATCCACTGGATAGAGTACAAGTCCACTCTTGATAGATGGAGCCTTTGTGTTCAGCGATGTTAAGACATGTCTGGAAGTATCTTTATAAGTCTTAACACCTCTGAATACATGCACACGTGTAGAGTTGGACAAACTAGACACTTTAAACATCAGATATTTGTAGAAGTGTCCATGCTGATATACATCTGTACACCTCTTTCCATTTCTAAATGCACCCATGTACCTCAGACCAGACAACTCAATCCGCTGCATTCCTGCACTCCTAAAACTATATCCTTTGTGTCTTTGATCAGTTTTCTTTTTGAAGCCAAGGAAAAAGGCAAACAATTAATGTTCGCAATGCATGTATAAATAAAAATTGATGAAACAGTTGGCTTGATAAAACAGAAAATTTTAAAAAAATACAAATCTTCTCATTCAAGTTAGCTTAATAGTAAGTGTTGGGACCCCATTTGCTTTACCAACAGAGATGCCAAGGCTAGGAAAATGCTGGGCGTGTGATTCAACTTAAGTAACAGAGAAAGTGTGGAAGGGTATTCAGTCGCTGGGTGCATGAATTACTGCAAATGTACGGAAAATTATCCATTTTTCAGTTGTGTGAAGTCATTCGTGGGCACATGACACACGCCCAAGGCATGTGCCTTGGTGGGTCAGCATCAAAGCATAGTGTTCTACTTGAGAATTTGATTTATCTACAAGAAATATTAATGGCCGAGTTCTGATCTGTTATGAAAAACAGTTTTTCATTTCAGGGGTAGTGCTGAGCACTAAGATGCTGCAAAATATTATATGATGATCAATCAAGGTATTGCATGTTAGTTACAGTTGCTTCAAGAAATTAACCAAAATTGTTAAATAGTCTTAAAGTTACTAAGGCTCTTTGCTTTCTATTAAGACTTGAGTTTTACAAATTTGATTTTCAGTGGGGAAAAGCTCCACTCATGCTGTTGTTGCAGCACAACTCATCAGCAAGGGACGAGAACATGGCATTCACTTGTTTATTGTACAATTAAGAGATCTTGACACATTGGAACCATTGCCTGGTACAGTACATGTATATGTTCTGTTTGATGTACATCTGTTTGTTTTAGAAATAAGTGATCTTGGTACATTAGAACAATTGCCTGGTACAGTGTGTGTTCTGTTTTTTTATGTACAGCTTTTTATTCTGCAATTAAGATGTCTTGGTACACTGGAACCATTGCCTGGTACAATAGGTGTTCTGTTTGGTTTACAGTTGTTTTTGTACAGTAAAAAAGTGTTCAAACAGTCACGTAATATTCATGCCTTGTTGGTGAATATCTTGAAAAAGCATACAATCTATGAAGATTAAATAAAACTCTAAAAAAGAACAGTGGTTTCAAAGTAGAATGTCAGTTCTTCCAATTTCGTTTTCCAAATACTTTTGGGGATTTTCAGTTGAAGAAATTGGAAGCAGTGAGCAAACAATCACTATACATCTTTGCTCATCAAATCTCATCCAAGATCTTGTATGTGACCAAAGTCTTATTTAGCCTTTTAAACAATAAACTTACTGTTATGTGGTTTACATTGAATCCTGCATGTACATCGTATAGCAGTGTTGTTGTTAGAACAAAGCATTTACATACCTACCTACCTACCCATGGCCACCCTTCCATCGGTTCACCTAGCCACCCATCCAGGCGTATCAGAGCCAGTACAGTTTGGGAGATTTTGTTTTTTTGGCCCCCTCTCCCACTTTTGCAAACCGTGCTAAGACAGGTCTTAATCAGAGTCTTGCTTTGTGTTATGAACTAAAGCAAGACAGGGCGATAATGTTGTTTAGGTTTTCAGAGAAACAGCAATTACGTACATGTATTTTTTTAAATTGTTTATTCATATAACTATTATGTGTGTACAGTGCTAGTGATAACTATTCACAAAAAAAACCCAGAAAAGTGATGTACAATGATGTGCTGTGCGAAGTTATACATCATGTCTTAAGGTACTTATAATAATTTTAACTAAATAGAATAGGCGTTTAGTGCATGATGTACTGTGTGCTGATTGGTACTTTGTGAGAGCCAATTTCTTAATGTTGACCATTTATCTAAAAACGATTTGTTCTTCTTGTATTTCAAGTAACAAAGCCTCTCAACTAGAAAGCATGAGACAAGAATTTTCTTATACTCTCGCACTTTTGGTAGCTTACAGCAAACTTTACATCTGAAAATATATGATTTCGCACTTGGTAGTATAAAGTTATCTAAAATTGGTGGATCGGCGGTCCTCCAGCCTAACACAATCGTTCTTAAGTCAATAGTAATTACTTCGCTGGAGAACTGTCGAAACCACTCTAAAAGGTTTTTCCAGAAGGTTTGAACATGAATACAGGTAATGAATAAATGTTCCAGCGTTTCTGATACTTTGTTACAGAAAGAACAGGAATCATCCTCAGAAATTCCAAATTTACATAGTCTATCTTTAGTGTTGAGGTAGTTATTTAACAACCTGTATTGGAATTCCTGAGTTCTACGATTCACATTTGTCAAACTGGGTAGACAATATATGTTTTTCCATTCTTGCTCGTCCTGAATTTGAAATTGCGAGGTAAGACGCTCTTTGTTTGTAGGTGGTAATGCTATTTTTTTAACAAAAAAGTTGTAAATAGATTTAATTTTTAGTGTTTACAAAGCTATTTTTTCATCTCCTATAATAAGTTTTAATTCCGTGGAGTGGATACGATGTACATCATTAAAATTACTATTTCTGATGAGGCCTCTCCACTCCTTGGGGATGGCATCAATAACTGCCATCCATTCAAGGAATAAAGAGGCTTTTACACCTTTATCCACCCAATACTAGAACGGTTTAAGAGTATTATTGTTGAAAAATAAATCCCTTACCCTAATGGCACCCGTTTCAAAAAGCGTTTTATAGAAGACACATTTCTTATCAAATTATATCTGTTATTCCAGATAAGTTGGTCTTTGATTTTTTCGCACATTCCCGAGACTAGAACAGTTCGAAATCTCTGACCAAACTGTAAAAACTTTCTTATAGAAATCTAGTAGCCCTACCATTGATCTAACTAAATCTGAATCATGGTTACAGTAAAAAAGAAGGTCATCTCCTTTAGGTTTAAGGTAATGTCTTCAGATATGTTTCCAGAGACAATCGCCTCCAGGGTCTATATTATATTTCACTACCCACGAAGCTTGTAAAGCTCTTACTTTACTGTTAAGATCTATTAAGCCAATACCACCTTCGCTGATGTCATTGATTAAAGTTTTCTTTTTCACTTTCGGTTTTCGTCCTCGCCAAATAGATTTGGAAACTAATTGATTAATGGTTTTTATCTTTTCTTCTGGAAAATCTATTACAGTAGCTAAATAAAGAAATTGAGATAAGCTAATAGTATTTACGATGCACACCCGCCCGAAAATGGTCAAGTCACGTGAAGACCATATATTGAGCTTTGATTTCAGTTTTTCTATTTTCTCATCAAAATTAGCTGTCATACTTTTTGCTTTGCTGTGCGAGAAATGGACACCTAACGCTTTAATAGGATCATTATATTACGTACATGTATTGTTTAGTGATGTAATTCTGCCACTGACATGCGGTCGGGACACATGCATATCTATTGAATTTTTTTCTTTATGTTAAACCTTGATTTACAAAACTACTGTAAAAATGTTGGTGACATCATGAGAGTTACATCAATTTTTGTTCTTTATACTTTTAAGGGATTACTGTTGGAGATATTGGGCCAAAGAACAGCCATTACTATAATGCAATAGACAATGGTTTCTTGACTTTTAACCGTGTCAGGATCCCTCGTGATCACATGCTCATGCGGTATGCTCAGGTATTGTAAGTTTAATAGCATCATCTTGTTTGTTCACATTGGTTGTCTATTTTAACATACATCTAAATTGCTGTTTACTCTTTTATAACAGACGGATTTTGCACAAGATTTGCATAGTTTTCGTTCTAGGTGGAAAGTATGATACGAACATCAACAGTTCCAAAATATAAGTCAGTTGGTCAGCCCAACCAATACGCCTGCCTAATTCCGACTACATGTAGTATAGGTCCACGCCAGCTATAGCATTGAATAAACTGGAGAATGTTTAGGTTTTGTGGCAGGTGTTAATAATTGTCACTTGGGCCACTTTAACTGACCAATGCTATTTTAAATTTATGCGGGGTCTGCTTACCTTGAGAAAATTACTACCCTAACAAACTTTGTCCATTAGATTCCGTATCATTAATGGGCATGATTGTATAGCTTCAAAAATTGGAGAACTGAGATTATTGCTAGTACAGTTGTGTAAACATATTTTCAGATCCATTTGTACGTTACCATACATTAGTTACCGACTGTTCGACTTTGATACTGTAGAATTCCATAAGTAACAACTGCCTCGAAGTAACGTCGTCGGATTGCAAACTTCAATGGGAAGTTTGAAGGTTTTTACCCCATCCCCCCTGCATAGAAGCGACACTCGAAACCTCCACTCAAATATAAATTAAGATATTCCGGACACGTTCTGTTCATTACTATGTTTTAATTAGTGGAAGCCAGTGTAAAGTTAAGTCGATTCCATCGCAACCATAAAGAACGGTCATTACTTGGAGCTCTATTGTAGTGAAATAAGGCGATTATTGCATAATGTGATGATTTCACAAGTTGTGCATGGTATTTTTTGTTAAATAGCTTATCTTGAAAGCTGAAAACTGGAGCTAAGTAAACTTGCAAGTTATTTTGTACCTGTGGTGTAGGTTGATGCTGATGGAACATACACCAAAAAGCCGATTAGTAGCAAGATCAACTATGGCACCATGGTGTATGTGAGGGCGGCCATCGTTAATGACTCTTTCTACCTGTTGTCCAAATCAGCTACAGTTGCCATTCGTTACAGTGCTGTACGGAGACAGTCTGAACAAAGACCAGGGTAAGGTGCTGTCATGAATTACATTTATGTCTACAAGCCACTAACATTAAGGTTATATATCACCGTCCAAACTTTTGAAAGAAGCAACACAGCATATTTCGTTATTCATTTTTGCCCTAAACCAATGCGCTTACATGTATGTATTCAATTCAAGTCAATTCAATTTTATTTCAGTACCTGTGCAATAAATTTACAATATTTAAGAGTAGTTAAATCAAACAGAAAAAAGGTACTCAGCCAACTTTAATAACCAGAGGTTTGTCTTGATAGTTGGCTGACTATTTTATATTACAAATTGAAACGTACAAATTGTACAAAGATATATATTTAGATGTAATTGTATAGTACTGTTTCGCTTTTTTTGGGTTCATCAGTACAATTCAAAGAAGAATTTTTAGACTGAACTTTTGTATACAATACGAAAAAGAGTGAGCTATGCGTAATGCAATACAGAAGTTTAGTACAGTCCCAAAATTAGAGTGCTCAATAAAACGTTTACACAACTAACAACTACGCATGCACAACCGAGACGGCTGTAATGCTGTAAAGCTCGTAAAAGAGCAATGTTTGCACCTTGAAACGTTCGCTACGTTGATGAATACTTCCAGCAATAAAAAGTCGACTTCGACATGTCTTCAAGCGGAGTAACACACGTCCAAATACCTCGGCATTCCGCCGAGTTCTGGTTGATTGAAGCGAAGTTACCTTGGCTGCCTCACGGGGTCACCCTACTTTGCCGCAGATCATAAGCACCTGGGGCTCAAAATCATTGTGACACTCAAATCTCGGCTAAGAACACGGTTAGGATGCTGCTCTGCTCTACTACTTTCTGCTACTACTACTACTACCAATACTATTGTTGCTATTACTGTTGCTGCGTCTACTGCTTTAGTTATCATCTCTCAAAAGCTGGACACTGTTTGTACTGATCCCTAAAACCTTGCTTCAGCAGTCAGCGGGAAGCCCAGATTATTGAATACCAGACACAGCGCAAGAAACTGCTACCCATTCTGGCTACTGTCTATGCGTACAAGTTTTGTTTCACAAAAGTATGGTCAATGTACAAAGATGTACAGGCTCAAATCGCTGATGGACAATATGACATGCTTCCAGAGGTATGGGGTACACATGTTACGTCTTTGCAGAGATTGTAAGCTATCTTTGGTGGTTTTGTACTTGACTTTAAACTAAATATGATAACAATTGCTTGCAAGTGTATTAAGCTCAAAATCATTTTTTTATTTCTTTGGGGAGTTTTACTACGCTGAGTTATACAAAACTATGTTTTCACAGGTTCACTCCATTACCTGCAGTCTGAAGGCATTCACATCCTCAACAGCATGCCAGTACGCTGAGGTTTGTCGCCAGAGTTGTGGTGGACATGGGTATCTTGCAGTCAGCCATCTTCCTGAAATCCAGTGCCTCCTGTCTGCTTCTTGCACCTATGAAGGGGAAAATACGGTTTTGATGCTCCAAGTTGCAAGGTACTTTTATAAACTGACCTTTCAGAGACCCAATGAAATACCTGACAACACTAAACATTTTTAAATTTAAAAGTTGAATTATCATAATTTAGTCTAATTTGTTCCAAATGAATCGCATTTGTCATGATGTTCATGCATCCATAGGGAAAGAAATAATAGTAATGCATGGTACTTATGGTGCACAGGAAATTGGAACAGTGTGATTGACAATCCTATGACATAATAGGGAATTTTGCAGCATGGCAGTTCCAGGCAATAGCACCTAATGCCCTAGGTACTTTATGTTCTCCTGTTTAAAAAATTGTCCGTAGGAGATGGTGGTCGTCAGATTAAGTTTGTATTGTTTTTTGGCGTTATTGTCATGTTTCTGCATAATCAAATATATTGTGGTACATGTAATTTGTACTACATGCATAGTAACTTTTCGTTACTTATCGTGGAATTTTTTTTTATCGTTAACGTCAACAGGTATTTGATGAAATGTGCAGCCATGGTAAATGATGGTAAATCTTTGCCATCGAGCGTATCCTACCTTACAACTGCAAGACAGAATGGCAAAATCCAAGTTTCTGTTTCAAAGGATTTCCTCAAGCCACATATACAGAAAACCCTGTATGAACAAAGGGCAGCAAGGTAAGTTGTACTGCGAACTAAGCTATATCATCCTTTTAATACTTAATATTTGATTACCAATCTGAAGTTATTTCTAGTTCAAACACATAAACCTTTTGACAGACTGACGGTTACAGTAGCAGAAAAACTGAAGAACAGAGTTCTTTCTGGAATGGACTCGGCAGATGCGTGGAATGCAGTGTCAGTGGATCTCGTTAGATGTGCTCAGGTAAATTGTTCACAATAACAGTACCATGAAGGTGTCAATACATATACATGTACCAGGACCATAGAATTGAGGGTAACGGTTGCGATAACTTGTACATGAATGAATTACAATTCTGCAAGACAACTTGTTAGTCTGTTAGCTTGAGGATGGCTTGTGTCAAGGTGAGATAAAACTTTATCTTTCCACTAAACAAAACCTATCCATTACCCATGTCCCTAGAATTTTTAAAAAAACATTGCGGTTTGGGGTTGTTGTTTTTTTCTCAGTCAATTGTTTAATGAGGGAACTTAGTAAAAGTGCTGCATTGAAATCGTGCGCAACTGCAAGCTAGGGCAGGTCATAAGAACAACCAAATGCAATGAATAAAAGAACAGAAAACCTATCAGTCCTAGATCTGCTCACGTCCGAATTTATAAGACTTTCAAACATTGTCAAATGCCCCAGGTTGATATGTATATGTTGTCTTTACCATTCCCTTTTCCGTTTTTTCCTTGAAAACATTGAGTAATTTCTACTGCCACTAGCAGTAGTGCAGCAGAACATTTCACTTATTTAAGTATGAATTTCAAAGAGTTTTGTGTTTGTTAAGTACTGTTAATATTGAATCAGAGTGCTAAATAAATTTGTTGTTGTTGTTGTTGTTGTTGTTGTTATACCCTTCGGTAAATGATCAAGAAGAGCCTTCTAAACGGTAGCTGATGATGACATGCTTGAAACAGTCTAGTTCCGCCCTTAATATAGCTCAGCTATTCCTTTCTGCAGGCCCATTCCTGGTGTCTGTCGGTGGGATATTTCGTGGACAGTGTCCAGCAGTTGTCAGGGGTCAGTGAGGGTGTAGCAAATGTTCTCACGAACTTGGCTAACCTGTACGTGCTCGAAGGTATTGAGGCACACCCCGGTGACTTTTTAGAGGTAAGTAATTTACACTCTCCAAGACTGATGAATCTTCTCATGTTGTAAATTATGTGCTTAACAGAGACTTGGTTTAAAAGCCAAACTCGCAATAATGTACTTTTTATAAATGGATTCAATCTGGTATCGAAGGACAGAGTATATACCAATCGTTGATGCTTTTGTGCGTTTTTTGAGAAGAACATCAAATTCACCATTCTAGACGAAAATGGGAACATCTCATTTTGAAATCTTTTGCATCAAGCTTCAATCCAAGCATTGTTTTACAACCTGTTTACATTTTACCATCCACCAAGTTCTGAGGACTCGAAAATGTTGCAATATCTCAATTACTGTTTGCCCTTGCATGGTTTAGTCGTGACAATTTTGAAAGATGTCTACAAATACCCTCTCCAAAGACCTTTGCATGATGTATCAAACCGTACGCTTAGAATGCTACTACTCAGGATCGATCACTTCCGCTGTTTACTATTAAATCAAGATAATTGGTCTTCGTCACATGTTTATACTGTAACTCTAGGAGTTTGATGTCAACGCAAACATCAGTGCAGTGTTTTCTCAAACCGAGAAAGTGTTAGCCTCTTCAAGATGGGGATTGATTCAGTGCTTCCCTTGCGATCTGAAACAAATCAGCACCCTGATCCACCCTGGAATAACCAAACTTTAAAAGAGCTTATTAGGGGACATCAAAAGGCCCTTGCCCAAGGAGACATACCAGTGTTTCGCATCATGAGGAATCGCAGGGAGAAGTAGCTTCTACCAAACAACACAAACTTTTACCAAAGGCAAACAAATGGAGCTATATGATTACTTAATGAAATACAGGTGACCATAAATACCATGCCCCAGGCTGCAAAACCAAAAGACTCCAAAATACTTTTTTACACGTTTTATATGTTTAAGTGGCTGGAAATAATTTTTGAATTTTTTTTCTTAAGAAAGGGGTTTACATTTGTTTGCATTATCATTGCCTTTATGGTAGCAAACATGACTATCAAATAATTGCTATTCCTTCTCATTTTATTTTTGATACTTTGGACTCCTGCAATGTTACTATGGTAACGTGGCAAGAGTTCTTATCAACCACCTTAAAATCAGAAAAACCCACTTTCCGTAAAACTTGTGAATTTTTTTAATTTTCAAAAGTTAATTTGAACATAAAAACCTACCAATTTGCCAAATTTTTTTAAAAAATGTGTAAGATCATTTCAGAGAAATTTTACTCTGCGATTTCCCATTCATTCTGTTTGCTTCTTACAAAGTTTTTTCTCTCGAGAATTTTAACCTTTTTTCTATTGATCGCTTAAGAGCACGAAAATTTGAAAAAGCACAAAAAGCTTTAAGTTTTAAACGTTTTAGAATCAAGTTTTGATTTACACTTAAAACGTATTCAGTTTTAGGCTGTAGTAAACCTATCTATCTATCTGAAACTGAGTTTAATGTTAAGAAGTTTTGGCAATCTTAGTTTTTATTTAAATATTTATATCATTGACTGTTACTGAGTGATGTGTATTTTATGTTTTAAGGAAATAACAAGCTATACAAGTTTAAATTCTAATTTATATGTTTTCAAATGTAATACAGGTTGGTTGTCTGGATGTAAACCAAATTTCTTTGATTCGTGAGGAAGTCTATGCTCTTCTTGATAAGTTGAGGTCAGTCTTTACACTGTTAGTAGTTTTATTTTTAATAGTTTAATAACTTTTAATAATGCTGCTGAAATAGAAGGGAAATCGGTAAACAGCCGTACATTTTGTCTACGTACTTATTTAGCGGTACATAATCATTATTTCAATTCCAAATTGAAGGGTATCACGCACCAATAGATAACAAACAGAACTAGTATCTGTGAGCCCATAGGCAGCTCAAAAATATTATTAAACTCTTTGTCGCATTTTTTAGTGTTTTTTTACTATTTGACATCTTTCAATGTCTCATATTTCAGACCTGAAGCGGTAGCCCTTGTGGATGCATTTGATTATTCAGATTATGCTTTGAATTCACCTTTGGGTTGCTATGATGGCAATGTGTATGAACGACTGTACGAAACAGCCCAGAGGTCGCCACTGAACAGAAAGCAGGTACTGAGTTATGAAATCAAAACAATAAAGGTGGTTAGTCAATATCACTCCTGATGCTAAGTTTCTAAAATTTGTATACAATGTGTTAATCTTATCGTTTTTCTTGCATCTGGTTTTGGAACAATCAACCTTTCAAAACTTAGCTGAGCAATGCTTTCACCTAAAAACAATTTCTTTCGTGAATTCCAAAGTAATTTTTGGTTATATATCATAGTATTTTTGGTTACAAACTTTTGGCAAAAGCCAGTTTTCGGACAGACCAGCCGATGTTCGTGTAGCCGTTGCTGGCAAGGCGTTTCGTTTTGAACCAACAATCAGCATGACCTTCATAAAATTAAAAGCAAAGTTTTGACGACAGACTTGTTTGCAACTACATGCAAAATACATGCCCCTGGAGCCTAAGTGATCTGATATCAACCCACAAACCATTTAATGCATCTATGTTCCTTTGTGCACTTATTTACCCCCCTCATTCTCTACTCAGGTTTTGCCAGCCCAAAAAAAGTACCTCCTGCCCATGCTTCAAGCCAACAAGTCCAAGCTGTGAAGCTGGCTGTTATGTGCCAGTGTGGCCGGTATCACGACGTTTTCATTCTGAACTGAGACATTGGCAACTCAATTATTACACACTCACATATATTGATTTCAAGATTACCACAATGGAACGCTTATGTATCAAGGCTGGATCCTTGTCAATTAAGTATATTTTGTGCTTCCTGTAGTATAACTTCAGAGCCAAAATGACTTCTGAACACTTAAAGTGTCTTTACATACAGCACACTTTAATGGATACTAGTAGCTTTCATTCTAAATGATGAACATGAAGAACATCTACCAGTAGTGACATACATTTTCAACTTTAAGAACTTTTATTTGCTTTTTTGTGTCTTAAAATATTACTAAGTACTTTAGATTATTTTTTAACTTTTTAGAAAAGATATAACTTTTGATTCTGTGGATATATTACAATTACAGTCAATTCTGGCAAAATTGTTATTGTTCATATTTTGTTATGTTGAGGGTTTGTCGATGTAGTAGCATAGCTTTTTTTCTCGGTGTATTTCACAAATCCATCCATACTGATTATTTAGAATGCAGAGTTTTTTTATTCAAACTTTTTATGTAACAACTGTGGTTCAGTTAAGATAAAAACCCTGGCGTAAAAGTCTATTTCTAGAGTCATTACTTCATTCATGGACAAGAACTCTGTTAATGAAAGAGCTTCCTTCCTAAAGGTTAGTACCTTGGTGGTTTCTTCCCAAGGGGATTCCACCCTTGCAAAACAGGCTTTTCTCATCTCAAAAGACCTGCATCCTAAGAAGAAACGTTATTCTAATCTACACGACATTTTTTATTTTTATAATAATATAAATAATTACAATAATGCGTTAGTTAGTAAATTCTCAAATCCATCATTAGCAAAATACGAACAAACAATGAAAGAAGTTTATACAAAGTTTTGGAATAATTCTGTTGTCCACTCGGGAAAACTTGAGTTTTATCACTGTTTTAAAAGTAGATATGAAAGTGAACCCTATTTAGAAGTAATTCGGACATTTGATAAGAGAAGAACTTTAACAAAATTTAGAATTAGCAACCACAAGCTAGCTATTGAAACAGGCCGCTATACAAAAACTGCTTTTGAAGATCGAATTTGCTTATGTTGCTCTATGAACGTGATAGAAACAGAAGAGCAGATGCTTCTCAATTGCCCTTTATATAACATTCTACGTCTTCAGTTTTTTTAAGAAAATCAATCAGAGTATCAAGTCATTTAAATCCGAAAATATTTATGAAATTATAACCAGTGATGATTATAAAGTGATTTTATACTTAACAGCTTTTGTATTTAAATGTTTTAAGATACGTGAAAATGGTTTACAAGGGTCTAGTGCTCAGCGAATGTAACGATTGATCATATACTAGCTATTTATGTTTGTAATGTAGTTCTGTCACTTAGTTTTAAATTCCATTTATCATTATTGTAAAAATTATTAGCTTTTGTAATACCTGTAATTTTACAAGGTCATGCGAATAAAGCACTTAGAAACTATCTATCTGTCTACCTATCTATCTATCTATCTATCTATTTCTTGATTAGACGTTTGGAATTTTGTGTGTTATCGCATTGTTATGTATTTGTTAAGCTGCAGAAAGTATAATGAGCACTTAGTTGAGCAAACTATTACCACTCAGATATCAAACTTGGACACTGAGAAGAATATCCCCGCCGTGCGCCATTTTAGAAGATGTGGACTTAAACACTTGACACTGACTATATTTGAAAAAGTCCATTAGCTTTAGTGAAAGCTACAGGAGTAAAAAACATACCCAAGAAAACACTCAAAAATACACCACCCCTGATGTTCGAACAGCTAGCCTTCATATTTAATAAATCTATCAAATTGAATGAAATCCCGGCTGATTAAGTTTCAAGATTATGAGAGTTTCCCTTGTCTTGTTCTGATTTGATAAATAACAAGCTTCTAAACGCACATCAATCTGGCTTTCGATCATTACATTCAACCGTTACCGTACTCCTCGATCTCACTGTTGCTCGATGTCTCGACAACACAGAGAAATGGTGAATGGCGTCGTGTATTAAGATCTATAAGGGCCTTTGATACCGTCGATCACGAACTAAACTAAAATATATGGGTTTAGGGTGTACTAGTAGTACTATAGACTGCTACAAATCGATAACTATTTTTCTGTGAACGGAAGGTTACTTAATAGTACTATTTGGGAGGGTAGACCACTTGATTCTACAAGTATCTGGCAAGACTGGACACTAAGTACTATCTGGGAGGGTGGAACACTTAGTACTATCTGGGAGGGTAGAACACTTGGTACTATCTGGGAGGGTAGAACACTTGGTACTATCTTGGAGGGTAGAACACTTGGTACTATCTGGGAGAGTAAAACACTTAGTACTACCTATGAGGCTAGGACACTTAGTTCTACCTGTGAGGTTAAGACACATAGTACTATCTGGAAGGATAGAACACTTGATACTATCTGGGAAGGTAGAACACTTAGTACTATCTTGGAGGGTGGAGCACTTGGTACTATCTGGGAGGGTAGAACACTCGGTACTATCTGGGAGGGTAGAACACTTGGTACTATCTGTGAGGGTAGAACACTTAGTACTATCTTGGAGGGTGGAGCACTTGGTACTATCTGGGAGGGTAGAACACTCGGTACTATCTGGGAGGGTGGAACACTTAGTACTATCTTGGAGGGTGGAGCACTTGGTACTATCTGGGAAGGTAGAACACTCGGTACTATCTGGGAGGGTAGAACACTTAGTACTATCTGGGAGGGTAAAACACTTGGTACTATCTTGGAGGTTAGAACACTTGGTACTATCTGGGAGGGTGGATCACTAAATACTATCTGGAAGGTAGAACACTTAGTACTATCTGGAAAGGTAGAACACTTGGTACTATCTTGGAGGGTAGAACACTTAGTACTACCTGTGAGGTTAGGACACTTAGTACTACTGGTGAGGTTAGGATACATAGTACTATCTGGGAGGGTAGATTACTCGGCACTATCTTGGAGGGTAGAACACTTAGTACAATCTGGGAGGGTAGAACACTTGGTACTATCTTGGAGGTTAGAGCACTTCGTACTATCTGGGAGAGTAGAACACTCAGTACAATCTGGGAGGGTAGAACTAAATACATTAAATGATCTTCTAGTAGAAAAAAATGTTTTCAAATACGTTTAATAGTTTACGAGATATGCCGAACGAAAGTTTTTAACGGAAGTGAAATTGTATGAAGTGCATGCGGAATTTCTCGAAATTTGTTTGGCTAAAACTGCGACAACGCAAATATTCAATGCTCTCCCAATTTTTTACCTCATGCCATGCCGTCAAATTTGGCAAGTTCATAAAACAATAGCTGAGATGAAAACCATCCTGGCGAATTTAGAAACTCCGCTCCAACGGGCGCTCCAATCATTTTTTTGACTAAATCAGGGCAGTTTTGTACGATACAAATAAGGAATTTTCTTCAAATACCTGTAGAGAATAAATGACGCATTCAATTAAAAATCGCCAGGACGGAAGTAAAGTAAAATTGTGCTGAATCTCATGATGTATTAAACAAACTAAAAATGGTTGAAATCGAAAACGACAGCCGCATCAACGTGTAGAAAAGAAATAAATAGTTTGAATTATGATGCTCGCATTCGTTTTTAAACCAAAATGTTTAAACAATTTTTGTACCATCATTTAGCTAATTTCATAAGCTTTCCTTTGATATATAGGTTTGTGGGTATCCGATGGATATTAACGAAGTTAGGTACGGAAAACTGAAAACACCGCTCAAGGTGAACGGTAACCTTGAAGGAAGTACCCTGAGCATTATAATAAATAAATGCGTTATCTATCTTATCTTAATGGCCCCAAGAATGACACAAGAGAGCAACAACTTAAGTATGAAACTTATATGTACCGACTGCATCAATTTACATCGATTTTGTGAACACGATGTTTGTTTCCATAAAAGTCTTGTAAATTCTACGCCCATGTTCACTGCATTTTAATATAATCTTTGGCTGCCTGTGTTGAAATCCACGCGAACGCTTTGTGAGAGGTCCTGGGAACGAAGTTGAAAATGGCGGCTGCTTGGTTTGCACTAAAGCGTTTGCACTGATCATCTGAGAATTTTTTGAAAGTTCCGTCTTTGTCATGAATCCAGACATCGCCAAAGAACGTGCAGGAGCTTCCTTTGATGTGGCAGAGCTGACAGATTTTCTGTATGGAGGTCGAGCAGTGGTAGAACGGCGGCATTATCTGGGTGAGTTGCGTGCTTTGCACTGAATCATGTGATTTGTTAACAATTGATCCGAGCGGGGATCCGAGTCTATTATCACGCATGCTCAACTAATCGATTAATAAAAAATTGGTCAAACTGCAGAATTTTCCGTAGTTATTGCTGTTTTTGCATAGCCACTAAATTGGCTACACAACCAGTGAATTGCTAAGCTTGTTCAGTTGTTCTTCTCTCTGTGGTTACGATGGCCTTTTGCCTTTTCTATCTATTAAACTCAAAGTATAAAAACTTGAAGGAAATCACGCCATCAATCTGATTGAATCTGACCTGTGTTATGGTCGTTAAATTATTTCAAAATACTGGCAAATATCCTGGTTTCTTCACAGATGCCGTGTTTACTTGACCTCGACCAAGGAGTATTGAGGACAGGCCGTTTAAAAAATGATGGGGGGGGGGGGAAGAAGGGCTAGGGGTGGGTGATATTTTGTCCATTTCCATCAGAAGACTTTTTTAGACATCAGTTGGAATTTTGTTTATGACATTTAGCTCGGAAATTTTTATTTTGGCATTTTTTCAAGTCTATTTTTGGTTTGTTTTCTTCTTACATAATTACATACAGGTAATTGAGTCAATTTTATATAATGAGGCTAAAATCACATGACAACTGGTGGAGCAGTGAAAAACCTTCACATGGGCTTTATGTTAGTGTTGTTAAAAAACTGGTGTTTGGGAGGTTACACTGAGAGAAAGAGACAGTGTGTGTGTGTGTAAGAATGTGTGTGAGAGAGAGAGGAAACAGGGGGTATCATTTCAAAGAGCTGACTAGACACAGGTTAATTAACCAGTACAAGGGGTTGTGAATGGTCCTCCAAAAATGAGAAGCTTCAGCAAATTCTACCAAAGTCTTGGAATCTTGCATTACTTACTAATGGGTCTTGTGTCTGTCGGTCACATAAATTCTTTTCTATCAATTCACTACACTTTTTCATCTTTGGCTCAGATTTTAAAATGCTTGTCTGAGCGAGTCTCTGAATTACCATTCACAAACCCTAGTAAAAATTTTGTTGTTGAAACTACATGTACATATGTTTCTTTGTTGGCTTCTCTTGATTTCTGACTGAGCCAGTGTTATATGGGGCCGGGCCAGTAGGTCTATTGATAAATGTCAAGTTATTATTGTCACATTACGTCTTCAGCACGGTTTAATTCAGAGACGTCAATAAAACAATGAAAAAATTGCGCCCGCGTTTTAGCAAACAGCGGCTTTCTCCATTGCTGGAACGCCAGTTTAAACCGTGTTGAAGACGTAATGAAGCTCTACTACTGCTACTGTATGCATGTGGGGTACTGGTATACATATAACCATGCATGGGTGCAGGCCTCCCGGTTTCTTCTCCCCCCCCCCTCCCCTCTGCTCTCCATGGTTTCCCTCAACTCATAATAACATGTGGCTCATTTCTGTTTTTAGAGTTGTTGTTGAAAAAGGACCCAGTCTTTGCAAAGGGTGATTTAGTGTTCCTCAGTAGAGAAGAATCTTACAGTCATTCACTGCAAAAGGGAGTGCATTTTCTTTATTTGTTAAAAGAACATAACATCACTGATGATGATGACAAACGCATGCTTAGAACGTAAGTAACTGTTTTTGAAGGTAAGTTATTGTAAAGTAAAAGTTACATGTACTTGTATGTGCCTAGTAAGAACAAGAGTAATCAATGTAACTTATAAAAAAAATAGTGGATAATTGTAATTTAGTATTAACCAAACAGGTGGATAGCACTTTTCACGTGCTCTGATTGGTTCATCAGAATAGGTATATCTAGTAAGTATTCACCGAAGTGAAGGTGAATATGCTGGGCTTTCACTTACACTGAGGTGAATAATTAAGTTAGCATATGCCCAACCAGTGAATCAGTGAGAAACAGGCTTTAAAAATATCAATTT
>JAOBRG010395444.1:8534-35859 GCA_027574985.1 Umimayanthus nakama | reverse complement strand
GGCTGTGGATGGAAGGTTGTCTGAGGCTGCGGGTTGATTTGTGTCTGAGGCTGCGGATGGATGGTTGTCTGAGGCTGCGGGCCGTTTTGTGTCTGAGGCTTCTGGTGGATTGTTGTCTGAGGCTGCGGGTTGATTTGTGTCTGAGGCTGCGGATGGATGGTTGTCTGAGGCTGCGGGTCGATTTGTGTCTGAGGCTGCGGGTTGATTTGTGTCTGAGGCTGTGGATGGAAGGTTGTCTGAGGCTGCGGGTTGATTTGTGTCTGAGGCTGCGGATGGATGGTTGTCTGAGGCTGTGGGTCGATTTGTGTCTGAGGCTGCGGATGGGAGGTTGTCTGAGGCTGCGGGTTGATTTGTGTCTGAGGCTGCGGATGGAAGGTTGTCTGAGGCTGTGGGTCGGTTTTTATCTGAGGCTGCGGGTGGATGGTTGTCTGAGGCTGCGGGCCGTTTTGTGTCTGAGGCTGCGGGTGGATTGTTGTCTGTGGCTGCAGGTTCTTTTCAATTAGTGTCTGCGATTGCTGGTGGATTTCAACTGGTGGTGGTAACAAGAACTCTATTTTGATTTGGTATACACGCTTTTTGTTAAATAAGAACAACGAGGCTCAAGTTTGTCCAGATATTTAGAATATGCTAAGAAGAACAAAGGCTCTACCAGCCAGGTGACCAGAACTCTATTTTGATTCTACAGTCGGTATATGTTTCGATTGGTATACACGTTTTGTGTTTTATAAGAACAATATTATAAGAATGTTCAACGAGCCTCAAATTTTTCGAAAAATTAAGAACAAGCTAAGAACATCACAAGGGCTATACGAGCCCTAATGTATAGAATTAACGTGATTGCCTATTGTGGTTTTTCATATTCTGTCGTGTGTCAGAACACAAAAGAGCAGCAACTCCTGACTGTCCTGTGCCGCCGAAAACTCTTTACATGTGAGAAACAAAAGTTCAAATCATAAATAGCTTTCTGTAAACAAAGCGAAGTGCATAAATAGCGTTCCTTACCGAAGCTTATAGACTATGAGAAGCTAGCCGTGTTTTAATGTCTTTTATCAGTGTGTTTTTATTTGTTTGCCTCTTATACCAGGTGAGTTTTATTTACTGAGAACACAAACATTTAAAGTATCCTATTAAACAGCATATGGCACCTCTTAGAGTAATCAATACAACTACATTCAAATAAATGAACACATGCATCACACGAGGTGCATTTAGGAATACGTGTACATGTACTAGAGCTTATTCTCCCAATGCAAAGAACCAGTCCTGGTTTTGACGTAGAGTTTACCTTCCAGCAGTTTGCATTCTCTTTTTATTGGACCACTTGCTATTGCTTCTCCCTGCTTGTGACGCTTGCTGCTGTAACGTTGACCCATGGTAGCTGTGCTAAACACAGCTTCGGATACTTAAATACTACCGTAGTAATTCACTTTTAAGCTGCTCCATTTTTTTTCACATAATTTCTAAATTTTAAGCGCAAAGGTTAAGTTTGGGGTTGCGGCTTAAAACCGACTTTTTCTAAAAAAATCTAAGCTCTCAGATTTGGCAAGTACAAAACTGTTACTCACAATTTAGCTGCACCTCCACAAAATGAAGAACAATACAAAAAACATACGGTAAATGGTCGTATCTTTTGCATTTTTGGTGGCTCTGAAAAGAGCTGTTTTTGAGTGGTTCTTAAAAGAACCGTTTATTCGTCGTCATCCTCGGAGACGGTCTCGAACTCGTTGTTTAGTTCTTTATTTTCCACTTGACCGTCATTTTCCTCGTAGACAAGGTGGTCTTCGGTACCATCAAGGGCATTTAAAATGCCGCAAGACTTGAAGGAGTTTCTCACCATTTCCTCCGGGATGTCTTGCCATGGTTCGTGTATCCAGTGAAGAACGCTGTTATGGCTCGGTGCTTTCTTTTTTCCTGCAGGACTGTATTCGAATAGCCCATTCACCATCCACGCGAGGTGTTTTGCATGCACTATTTCCCTGAAGGGTTTGTTGAGGCACTTGTCCAGAGGTTGAAAGACGGGAGTCAGCCCACCAGGAATGACGGCAACATCGACGTTTCGTTGACGGACAACATCTCGAACTCCATCGGTCAGATGGCCACGCAAAGCTTCCCAAATAAGCAGTGCACGATCGTCGCCACTGCAACCGTTCAGGGTTCTGCACGCCCACGCTTTCACTCCCGTAAATAAAATATAAAATAAAGCAACCATAAATAAACATCACTCTAATTGTTCAAAAATACCAATACACCTTTTCAAATCGAGTGGTTTGATGCTGCAAATCGTTTCTTTTACGAACAAGTTTTGTAAGAAGGCTATAACGTTCTCCTCTATGTCGGCGGAAGTCATTGGGCAAGTGTTGTTTTAGCTCGAATACTGACACCGTTCCAGATCTTTCACCGCTGGAACCAGCCGAGGGGGCGCAGAAATCGGGATTTGTGGACAGTTCTTTTGCCTTCATTCGGATCATCAAGCCGCTAACTGCATGACCTGAAATATTAAAACAAACACATAGACATATAGATGTGTCAAATAAATGTTTAAAACTTCAATTTCAAGATAACTACCCTGCTCTCTCTGTTCTTAGAACCATTTTGTCACTTTATCTTCCATTTTGGGATCCTGCGGCCGGTATTTCCCCTTGTTGATGTGGCGAGTTGACAAGTTGTGTTTGCCTGTAAACAGCTTTCCCTGGTCGTGACGCCAGCGCCTCACCATGGATTCATCGAGCCCATACTCGCAAGCTTTTTCTCAGTTGTTTTCCTCGGCTTCTGCTTCAGCGACGATTTTGAGTTTGAAAGCCAAATTGTATGAATGGCGACGTGCTTTCGGCATTTTGCTAAAACTTATGATTATGACGGAGGTAGGTTTTCGTAATGGGTTTGATTGTGGTCAGTTTTACAACTGTTGGTTTGATCAGTTGTGCTGCATATACTTAATGTAAACTTTCATGTTTCCTCGAAGGTACTTGTTTGATAACGATGCACAATTTCGATCTGCGTTGTTCGACGCTTCGATTTGATTTGCTCTTTGAAATGTTAGTTTTACAACTTACATATTTAGTGTGTATATTATGCACAATTTCGATCCGCGTTGTTGGATGTTACTGTGATTTGTTCGTTGAAGTTTGTGCACATTTTCGATCAACAAAAGCTAGTGAAGATTGATTATTTGTGAAAGGCACTTGTGTTTTTCGAAAATATTGGGGTGCTGCTTAAAACCGAGTGTTTTCCAAAAATAAACTTGACAAAAGTGCGTTCATTGCGTTTCTCTAACATAAAGGTTGCGGCTTAATAGTGAATGCAGGTTATAAGTGAATAACTGCGGTTAGGTATGTTCTTATCTCCACCCGATGAAGACATTCTGACAATGACAATGACAATAACTCATTTGGTACACACAATTTTGTTTAAAATATATATTTATATGATGGACAGAAAAACTAAATTTTGTACCAGCTAGCTGAAATAACCTAGGAGGGCTAAACTGGTCAGCTAGCTAAGTATAGTAATTTACAACGTTGGTCATTATTTTTGAAAAAGAAGCAGTGGCTTTAAATATAGACAATAACAAGGAAGTGTATAATAATCAAACAAAGGAGATGCAAATTGATTATAGACAATACAATAAATGAAAAAGAATATCAAAAATTTTATGAGGAAAACTACTTAAATGAAAATATTATGCTTTTTTTTCAGTTTATACTTAAAGTTTGAAATGCTGGGTGCACTTTCAGTATCTTCATTGACTGAGTTCCATGTTTTAACACCAGCAAGTTTTATATTAAATTCACCATAATTGGTCCCAGCTTTTGGTAGATACAATGATGTTTTAGAAGCAAGCCTTGTTTTATTAACTGTGTTTTTTGTTTATGGACTCAAAATAGTTGTCAAAAGGTCTTTGGCAAGTTATCGGAGTGAAAATTATAAACAAAAATTGCATTATTATAACAAATGAGGTCAGGAAACTTAGTTATCTTATATTTGATAAAGAGGGGGTTTGTATGTTTTCTGTAGTATGTATAGACGGTGTATGTTGGAAGGGTAGGTGTTTCCCCATGCTACAAGTGCCATAAGTCAGAAATTGGCAGATCAAACCATAATACAGGTTCAACAAGATATCAATGTTAAGAACATGCCTTATTTTTGCCATAATTCCAATGCTTCGTTTGACCTTTTTAGCTGTGTTGATTAGCTGTGTTTTCCAATTTAATTTGCAGTCAATTGTGACACCAAGGTATTTAATACTGTCTTCTTGTTTAATAATTTTACCACTGATTGATAGTCTAATTTTAAGTGGCAGTTTTGTTTGTTGTGGTCGAAATATCAAGAAATTTGATTTCTCAATACTCAAGGAAGCTTATTTACACAAAGCCATTTCTGTATTCAATATAATGGTTATTTACTGTTTCTTCTAATTATTTTAAGTTATTATTGGTGTAAAAAAGATTTGCATCATCAGCAAAGAGGTAGAGATCAAATAGCTTTGAAGTGTTCTGGAAATCATTAGTATAGAGTAACAATAAGAGTGGACCGAGGAATGAGGCTTGTGGAACTCCACAAGTGATAAACAGAGGTTCAGAGTTAGTATTACCTAAAGAGACAAGCTGTCTTCTATCTGTCAAATAAGATGTAAACCAGTCTATGGCCCTTCCTCTAACACCATAATGCTCAAGTATTGTCCAAAGAGTTTGATGATTTACTAAGTCTAAAACTTTGCTTAAAACCAAAAATATTCCACAAAAAAAGTATTTTCTCTAATAGTCCAGTTCTGGCCCCATTTTTTCTTCGCTCTTCGCTGCGCTCCGGGGGACCAGGCCCCACGCGGGAAAAAATGGGTCCAGCATTAATTGCTTGCGCATGCGCAAGCTTTTATACGAAAAACCTGCTAAAGTACCCTGGATGACCTTCAAAACCGCCCGACTCGGTTCACTAAAAATGTTGGAGAGTGTAATCATTGTTTTTTTCAGGTATCTGTCGTTTACGCCGTTATTTTAAGTCCGATAGCATTCAAACTTTCTTCGCTGTGAGTTTTTGCCCCAGAATTTATATATTACTTCAATATTGAAGTGATTCTCGATGACACCAGCGCGGCGCCCAGCCACAACGGCACAAGGAACATTGTTGCATTTTAGATGGCGTGTGATCCCAATTCCTAAAATTATGTTGTGATTTAACCTTTGCTTCAATTCAAATTATGTTCCGCACAAAAAGCAAGCCAGATGTAACCATTTTTGACTCTGAAAAGACGTTAAAAACAGGTCAAATCAAATTTAAATACTTTAGACTTTAAAGAAACATGTTTGCGACTAGTTTTGTAAACAAACCGAAAAATTAAAAATTTGGGAGTTGATAGAACACATAACTGGTATTACGAACAAGCCGAATATTTCAAATAGAACGAGTTGGAAGTATAGTAGTTTAGTAAACACATCGCACGAGATCTAAAGTTCATAGATCCAGTCAGCATATTATCGCAATTTGAAACTGTACAAACATTTCGAGTTGACGCAGGTGTACAAATCTAATTCGTTTCTAATAAAGCACTCGAGTTTATAAATTATACCATTACCAAGAAGTTTTCGGGAAGACTTGTGTGACATTTGCAGTTCAAGAAAATCGGGTTGAGAATATTTTAACTGTGAATAATTGGTCAGTTAGCGCGTCAAAATGTTTTCCAGTGACAAGCATCAATAGCAAATATTTTGTTCTCAAAGACAACACGGCTTCATTTAAGTTTTGTGTGAACGGCCGTTTGAAATCAAGTCACAGGCTAGTGATAATAAATTCCTTTTGTTGTTCGAAATTTAAAATGAAACGGAGAAAAAAACAGTGCTTTTCTGTGTGTGTTGATAGTTAGATCTGGAACGTGCTGAAAATACAAAAGATATGTAAACAAATCGTGACAGGCAAAACGATACAATTTGAGTGCGGAGTTATTTTGGCAGGGATCACATGCCATACTTACTATTTTCTTCCTTGTTTCCACCCTGTCATTTTGAATATCAGTTCTAGCATTTCTTTATGCTAAAGCATCCATTTATTTCACAACAGCAATCGTAGGTCGCTGCCCGCAGATACTACGCTAGTACAAATACTACGCTTTAATATAAAAGATGCATGCAAGGTTAGCGAAACCGCATTGTTAAACTCTAAACGGAAATGAACATGCTCAAATATCATTGGCTGTGCTGGCGCATGCGCATGTAATTAATGCTCGACCCATTTTTTCCCGCGTGGGGCCTAGTCCCCCGGAGCGCAGCGAAGAGCGAAGAAAAAATGGGGCCAGAACCGGACTATTTCTCTAATGGCTCTTTGTATATTATCTGTGATTGACAGAATAGCATTTATGGTTGAGTGGGATGTCCTAAACCCAAATTGCTTGTTAAAAAGTATACTGTTATTAACAATGAAGGCATTGAGTCTTTTGAACATTAGTTTTCTAGTATTCTATTGAATTTTGATAACAAGGATATTGGTCAATAGTTTTTTTTTAAATATTTGGGACCCCTTTTTAAACACTGGGACCACCCTTACTAGTTTGAAGTGGTAGGGGACCACTCCTGCAGAGAAAGAAAGATTGAAGATCAACTCTAACGGTTTAGAGATAATACCTTGCAAGAGTTTTGGAACTTTTGTGGGTAGGCTGAAGGGACCATTTGCTTTGGATGCCTTTAAATTGCTGATCTCTTCCTCAATTTCTTTCGAGGAAGTTGAGAACGAGTGAAAGTTTGCTGTTATTCTATTTGGTAAATACGATTCGGGTTGTATCTTCACAGTGGGGATTGATTGTGCCATATTGGCACCTAAATTGACAAAAAATTTATCAAGGGCATTAGCAATTTGTTTGCTCTCAACTAATTCTACATCATCCTTAATTATCTTTGAAGGCAAACCACTGTTTATAGGTTTTAGGCTTATAAATTGCTTTATTCCTTTCCATGTATTCTTAATATTGGTTTAATTTGATTTAAAATATTTGTCATAATAATCTAACTTACTTATCCTTATGAGATGGTTTAATTTGTTTCTATATATTTTGCATTTACTATGGTAATATGTTGATTGAGTTTCAATGAATTTGCAATAAAATTTGTTTTTATTTTTAATTGATATTTTGATGCCTTTAGTTATCCAGGGTTTAGAGCTGTGTTAATATCTTTTTTACTTAGTTGTTTGATAGGCAAATGTGTATCAATTATACTTCAAACTTTGGAAAAATGTATCAAAAAGTAAGTTTGCATTATTGGTTTTTGGAAGAAAACTCCCAAGCAATTGATTTAAATCCATTTAGATGTTTCTATATATTTAGAATAGTCCCTTTTAGAGGTCTTTATGTTCTTACGGAGAGTAGCAAACTTATGAAGTTTGATAAATGATCAGTCAAGTCGTAGACTAGGTTTCCACTAATAGTATGATGTTCAGTTGAGTTAAAAAAATATATTATCGATTAGTTTAGCTGTGTGATGTGTTATTCGAGTGGGCTGTAAAATACGGGGACTGAAATAGAACGATGTGAGGGTATCTATAATTCATCAGTAGCCAAATGTAAATCAGTATTTTGTAAATTAATGTTGAAATGACCCATTATAATACAATACATGTTTTCTTTATTTACTATGTCAAGGCATTTGTTCAGGTAGCTGAGAAGAGCTTACACATTGCTATTTGGATGTCGATAGATGACACCACACACGAGGTTGTGATGTAAATCACTACTCTTAACTCCTGAATAAGCGCACAGGGCAATGTAGTAGTATAGGGTGGACAATATAGGAAAAACTTAATTGTAGTATAGGGTAAAATAATAGTATAGGGTGGAAACACCTCGTGACAATATCTCAAAATGTCGATAGTAGTACAGCTTGGTGGTATAGTAGTGTAAGATGGCATTTTAGTTTAAATTATCTTCGTGGCAACCTGGCTTTCAAAGTTCCCCTCACATCGACGAACCATTCAAACAATGCCTGTCGCAATTCTGACGCAGCTGGCTTTCGTCCTGCTCCAGGCTCTCTAAACTTTTTTTGCTGTTAACTTTTACCTCATCGCCCCATTTAATTTTTTGATAACACCTGGTGGCCAACTGCAACGCCTTCTTGAATTCTGGATCATTAGACTTTGTGTTCTTCAATGAAGGGAAAAACTCTCACAGCTTTAGATTTGAATGAAAGAGAAAGTGCAACATGTTTTTGCCTTTTCGGGTCCCAATGCTTCTTTGGCGCTGCTTTGGCTTCTAACTTTTATTTCAAACACAAATTGCCAAGGTTTTGTTTCTGTTCTTAATTTTATTTATCGTAACGTTTTGACGAAAACGGGTCAGCCATCACAACATTGCCATCCTGAAGTCGAATGCAGGTACACGATGGCGAGAAAACCCGCTGACCATCAAGCATCAAGTTTCGATCCCGTTAGATTTCGTTTCTGCTTTTCTGGGATGATTTCCCGATTCTTAGGGAAAGCAGTCACACGGTGCTCTTCCAGCATTGCCTTGAGCATTCTTATAGGCGGCTCTAGTCTACCAAAATCTTGGCGGAGATCAACAAACTCGTGGTGGATTGATTCACCTCCCTGTTCCCCAAAGAAACCAAGTGGAAACTTCCACGTTCTGATGAAGAGGACAACATGGTCTTCAAGCATGTGTAGCTTGGGAGGAAATGTAGCCTCGGGGAACAAGGAACGATAGTACTCAACACACTTGGCCACATCTGCTTCCTTAATTTATAAAGAGGAAAATACAAAACGATTAATTAACAATACTCGGTATAAAAAAAACCCAGTTGTTTCTTAAGCCTCCAAGTAAGCTAATTAGTTGATTTGTTTTTGCAGCGAGTTAAAGTAGAAGTAATAGTACCTAGAACTGCTTTTTGTTTCTCTTACATTGGAGCACTGGCATTGTGTTTCCGATGGCAAATCCTAATCAACCGAAACAACCGTTCGCATTTTTCCCTGATGGCAGTGGCTTCATTGGTGAGTTCTGGGCTATCTTGCTAATATTCTCTTTCTTGCTGTAGGTAGAAGATTAAAGAATTAAAAGTCCAAATTTGGAAAGTTAATTCTATTTTGAAGTTAAGCATTTTTGCTGGATACTTCATTAAGATTAACGTAGCAGAACAATGAATAAGTGAGGTTCATCCAGGCATTTGTTTACATGATTGCCAATAAAGGACTGGCCATGAAATGTCTGTCGTTTAACGCCAAGTTTCTGTAGATTTTCCTCTAGGTTTTCCTCTAAAAGGGATGGAGTGCTTTTTATGATGAATACTATATTTTTTTTATCTAGGGTGGAGGTGTGTATAAAGATACACTTTTTCACTCACCTCTGTTGTGGCCTTTTCATGTAGCTGTTGTGCGTATTGTAGAAGTATAGGAGGTAGGGGATGGTCATTCTTATACTCGTCAATGGCAGTCATGAGATGAGGTACATGTTCTTCAACATCCAGAGCTTTTGTTCTGTATTTCTCACCAGCTTTCTCATGCTTGGAGATTTCCTTCAGAGCTGTTACGTATTGTTGAAATGCTGTGTTATTTGCAGTTTCTTGGTCTTCAGCTTGAGCTTTCTTCGTAGCATTTTTGATGTCGAGCTGTGTGCATTCAGCAACCATCATGTTGTAGAACTTCAGAAACAAACCGAGGCTAATGTGCAAACCAGGAATGCAGATCTGAAAAAAAACCTGACAGTTTTAGTAGTTATCATCGCTGCAGTTGGAGGAGCACGGGAACAATTATTCTATCGTATATTATAATTGTTTTTCTATTCTTGTTCTTAATATATATTGTAATTTTCGTTAAAATTAATAATATCTATAATATTGTTATTTAATAAAACTTTAATAATATGTATATCATTACCTGCTCAATGAGAATTTCTATGAGTGGCTCGTAGATCACATTGCAGTACTCCTTTGCCTACTAAGATCTCCACCTGTGTTGTCTCGCCATTCTTTAGGTTTCTGCTCAAGATGCTCTAAAGTTCTCAGAGCCACTGGAGAGCGCAGATGCTTTGGCAGGTTCATTTCGGAAGCAAGAATAGTACACCACAGACGTGGATGACGCCCTGGAAGCTGAGAATAGTTTTTGTGTTACCAGTCAAAATAACATCAACCATATTTAGTCTAAAACTTGTCCGTCTCCTGCATAACAATAACATTAATAAATTTTTTTTGGATTAAAACTTATTTTCAAGGTTGTTATAAGAATATGGCATTGTCTTACCGCTTGCTCCTGAAATCCCCGTGATCTTACCCAAGAACTCATAATCTCCAAAGAAAAACTGCCCAAATTTTTGTTTCTGTAAGATATGATCATGAGTAACGATGTTAGCACTCAAACTAGCAATATTTTTTTAATAGCTGAAAATAACCATGCATATTATTTTTAATTAAGGAAATGACCGATAAACAAAAAAGTGATATAGTTGCATACTGCCACTTTGTTTGCTTTAAATCTTCTAACTGGTCCTTGTATCCCTGGGTCACAGTCCTCAGGTTGTTTCTTGTGTCTTTTCCTTCATATAAGGTGAAGACAACTGTCTTTTTACTCGAGTTCGGCTTCCCCTTTTGCAAGGTGGAACTCAAGTTTCATTGATCCCTGTCCATGGTCCCCACTTATTTTCACATAGACCTTGTCATCAGGGATCTTGCCATTATAGGATGTGAGAAGCCCTGCTCTGTGGGATGTTAGAACATGCATAGAACCATAAGATAAAAATATTTTGTTCTGTGCAAAGCAATTGTGGCTACAGCACTACAAACCATTAGCTTTCAAGAATACATCAAGGGCTATCACAGACATGGGAAAAATCTTACTAATAATTTGCATCCAAAGAAGACAAAACTTTACCCTTAAGGTTACCAACGAAGGAAACAGCAGTCACTTTACACCTTGTTCCCTCTTTTCTCATTGTGGTCGATGGGGAGGAGCTCTGTTTCGATGGTGTCACCAATTTTTTTTTGTGATTCCTGTTTCTTCTCACTATCCATTTTTATCGCCAATTTCTTTAAGCATCTGACAGTTGGAATAAAATTACAAGTTAGGGTCCATTTTTTAACATTTTAAAAACTGCTTAGTATACACTGTTTTTACAAGAAAATATGACATCCGCTAAACACAGGAATAAAGAAACTTGCATTAACCAAAAAAGTCATACTTATAACTAATATTTTGTTAGGCTATTCATTACAATGATTTTCAAAAGGGTCCTAAAATTAAAAAAAATACTTGTATTAAGAGGCTGTCCGTGTAAGAATCGACCACTCGATTTTGGTCAAGTTTCAGATTTCCTTTAATTTTTTCATACGAAACAGTGTTGATATACAATGAAAGAAATTATATTTCTTTTGTCTTTATTCGTTATCTTAGTTGATATATTGCGATGACTGTTCGTGACACTCAAAAACCTCGAAATCACCTTCTCACGACATCAAAATTAGCCCAGTTTCGGTTGCTCGCTGACAAGCGGCTATTTATCTAGTGAGTCTTAGATTACTACCCAAAGCAGACACACCATAATACTGTACGGAAATGATAAAACAAAGTTTATAAATTTAAATCATTTGAAATAACAAAGTCACAAACATGTCAACCTAAACACCATGTGCACGAGCCTGACGAAGTGGGCCACCAAAATACACTGTTTCTCTAAATTTTGACTTAATCTAAAGCTTTGGTGCATTTTTCTAAAAAGTACTAAGATGAGTATAAAAAGTTACAGCATAACATTTGTTGGCACTTGAATGAATAGAAAATTATGAGTAGCGCAAAATCGACAAATCGTGTCTTCAACAAATAGCGCCATCAGTAAACAAATCATTCTACATGTACATTTCCGATGAAATGTGAGTACAAATCATCGTTCTATTCAATGTTTACGGTACCTTAGATATAGTTGTAATATCGTAGAGAAGTTGAACTCAAGACTTGTCCCCGAAGTCATAATGTGTGGATACAAATTTCCCGTACAAAATAATAAACTGGTACAAATGTTCTCGCCAGAGCGTACATTTTCAGTTATTTCATCCACCACAAATCGCCACCAAGAAGCAAAAATATCCACTCAGCTATCGCCATTGATAATCTTTGTGTGCTTAGTCGAGGTTCTTCGGTAGAGTTACCGATAAAATAAAGCGAGAAACTTCGAGATACGCTCACGACAACAACAGCAAGAGTCCCGACTTGTCAGACCGAAGTACTGCGCCAGTTTATTTTAAAACGCAAAGCCGCTGACCAGATTTATTTGGAACCAAGGAAGGTAACGTAACAAGTACCACTCATTTTACAGAAAAAACTCAATCTCAAAACTGAGTTACTTAAAAAATAAATTGTATGAACAACCAATAATCTCTTATGATTGTTGGTGTTCCACCGATGTCCATTTTTCAGTGTTTATGTAAAAGTCATCCTCATTGATGCCTTTGTTTCTTGTCACTCCATTTCACAGCAGTGAACTACGCGGACCGAGACCTCGCAATGACATCAAATTGAAATTCTTGAAAAAATAACGCTGGAGGTTTCAGCGAAAGCCAATTTCAAGAACAACCTGGCAAAGACTATCATTGCTACAGGAAGGCATTCATTTACAACTGTAGGGTCAGTATATACACAGGTCAACTCAAGCAGGAGCAGTTAGCCGGCTGTCTTTGGTTGCAAGGGCATTCTGAGAAGGAAGAACACTTGAAACATTGCATACTTATAATATTATCTACATTTGAATACGGGCCCGTAGGCAGAGCACACTCCCTGTCCCCTCCTCAAGGAGTCAAAAAGGACCAACTGATACAATTGTAAAAGCAGGCCCCCGGACTACCCCCCCCCCCGGAACTGGTTCTTGAGGTATGCACCCCCGTGGAAAATCAAGGCTATGAGCCTGGATTAAAGTGAGGGATGAGGAAAGCAGAGGGTAAGAATAGTCTTCTGATTGTCCTTAACTGACATTTGAACCTGATGCGGATCCGGGTTTAAAACAACAAGCTAAACTAAATTATTAATAATATCGTTTCCAATACTTCCGTTGACCCAAAGAAACTGCACGTGCACCCGCTGTCCGTAGACCTGTGTACATAGCTGTTCCATATCAGTTCAAACAGCTGCTCCTCCCTCCCTTCTATCCACACCTGCCGATACACACCCACTCTGTCCTCTTTCCCCTTTACGATATTAAAACGAACTAATATGTCTTCATAAAACGCATAGGTCGCAGCAGAAAAAACCCCATAGAAACCGGGCGATACAATGCATGTACTTGCCGACGTGTCCGACTATCAGTTAGCGCTGATTACACTCTTGACCTAGCTAACTCATTCAAAAGACAAAACACCTGCACTGCTTAACAAAATCGCTCAAGTGTGTGACCAAGTCCTTCTTTCTGTCTCTTGATGCAAATTTAATCTCAAAGTGCTTTAAGATGTTCTTCAGGAAGTTGACATCAAAGTTAGATAGTCTGTTGCATTTGCAATAGTCACATAAGTCATAAATGTCGTAACAGATTGGATAAGGGAGGCCAACTTCTTTAACAATCTTGTCAATAACTTGTTGTCTGTTACTTTCTTCTTCCTCCGCCAGAGTGTCCTCCAAATCTGCCTGGTCGTTCATATCTATGCCTTTCTTTCTTCTGGCAGATGCTAAGCGGGAAAAATAGCCTTGTATCTGGGTCTTAGTCAGCCGTTCTTACCTTGGGAACCGCCGTTTGTTGTTTTCATCACGTGCGCTTCTCATATCTGCCGATAATTGCTTAGGGTCCACCTTGAGACCGGTTCTTTCGCCAAGGTCAAACTTCGCGTTTAAGTAAGCCTTCACTCTTGGTGAAAAACGTGTTGCTGTACGTGTCCTGGCTAAGGCCCAACCCTGCTTCAGATCTGAAGGTGAATCTGTCACCTGTTGCGAATCTCGAACTCTACAACTACTGGGGTTGTTGGAGGTTTGCACCGAATCACTGTTTTGAAACGCTCAGCCCACTCTTTCCGTAGCTTGTCATAGCTACTTTCACTTACTGGAATACGTCCGTGTGATCCAACTTCGAGATGTACTTCCAGCTCGCATAGCTTCTTGAACACTCTCTGGCAACCAGGCTCGTCACACGGAAACAGTTGGCTGTGCTCATTGGGCGCTTTAGCATCGCTCTCATCTTGTCCAATGTTGAGCGAGCGTATGTTTTTGACCGCAAAAAAGGAACAATTCTCCTCAACTATCAGTCCCGTTTCATTCTGTCGGCTTTCAATTAATTCCTCATACAAAATAAGTTTACCTGGACCGATACCATAGGCGTTCCAAACCCGTACGCCTTTCTCGTTATGTCTGAAATTATGGAGTTTGCCAAAGCCATCAATTTTCTTAACAACTAGACTTTTCCTTTGTTCATTAATGACACATACTGCTGCGGATGTTCCTCGCACCGGCCGCTCACACAGGGCAGTGCGCATAACTGAAGCACTGTCAATGTCATGTCCCTCGTTGCAGTAGCAGCGAATTGAGCTTTTCATGGGACACAAAATACGGTCACACACATCCTTACCATAGGCAGGCTCGGAGTAATCGTAACCATTCACGTGAATGCCTAACCTCTGCCCAATGTCCTGAAGGGATGCGATGAGGTTGTTATTGTGGTAGCATCCGGCTTCATCCGAACGAAAAAGGACGTTGTTGACTTCTGGTTTTGAAACTTTTACATTTAGTAAGAGATTCTCGAGAACAGAGCAGACGGCAAACCAGTCTTGTTGACAAGAATCGAAAATGTGTGCGTATGTTTGCACTTGAACATTGCCGGATGCCAGTTCCTTAGATATAACCGTCGACACATGCCAACTGATTCCTCTCTTGCCAAACCAGTCTGACTGCTTCTCTCTATACTTCATCTGTAGAAACTTCATCGCCCAGTCCGCTATAACCAGGATAGATTTGCCATCAAGTTCCTTGATAGCATCAAACTTTGCTTCATCTTGATTCACAGACCTTAAAACATGAGCTTTCCACTGCAAAATATCACTTTTGGCATGCTCAAAGTCGTACAAGAGATCGTCTTGGTATTCCTTGCTGTAAACAGAAGCAGAAGGTTCTTCGACTTGTTGCTTGATTTCGTTTAAAATATTCTTGAGGTCGTCACACTTACTACAGCCTAAACGGTGCTCATGGTCACATTTCTTTGCGAAATCTTCGTCTACTGGATCACTCAGAGCATAATGCCGACAATGGTCTTTACAAGGTGAGCTTTCCTCTCTGCAGTGCACTCGATAATCGGTTTTTAGATACCGCTTTCCTTCATTTAGGCGTCGTTTAGCAGCGTCACACCATTGCCTCTCTCTTCCTTGTGTGAAAACCCGCTGCGCCATCAGCAGCGATATTATCTAATCCCTGAAGCGAATTGAAGAGACCAACATACAAATTTAAACTTACTTGCTGAGCATATTTCAGCATAACTTATTACCTGGTGTAATGTCTTGGCTTAAACTGAATCGAGCGCCCTCCCTCTCCTAATAAGCAAATGTGTTTATAACGTCATGCGATGTCACAAACCCTCCGCTTGATTTTCAAGACTGCTGTCAACTTAAAATCTCAGATGGCGTCAAAACATATTAGCCCAAAAAAACTTACTTGAGGTATTTTGCAAACAAGAATGCTGGAGGGAGGAGGGGGTGGGGCAATCTACCTCCAACCGGACGGATTTCCAGAATGTTAGAAATAAGGGGAGGCGTTTTGGCACTGCGTTTGATAAAGATTCGTATAAAGATATCCACAAAGAAACGGGAACTTTATTAGCACCGTTTGTCCTTCTGGCTACTCTCTAATGCCAAAGTCAAGTGGGCAAGATGTCATTAGCGGCTGGTTATTGAAAAAATATGTTTTTACTGCAGGGCATAAGAACCTTTGCGGCACCCAGCTACCAAGATAGTAGTCGAGTACACTGAACTTGACATAAGGAAGTCAAGTCTTGGATAGTAAATTAGTTTGTTCTCAGTTTGTTCCAAGTTCCTTATGGTTGGCCCAGTATACTGTTTACATACTGTTTTGTCTTTCCTGTAGACATAGTTTATTATGAGTGAACTGTACTGGATCATGTATAATAATGTGATCGTTATTTGTCCTATTTCCATGCAGCCGCTTTCTAACCGCCAATCCTTACCGAATGCCTTGCTATTCTTGCGTACTGTTTACCTTCGCTGTGACGCCTCACGCACATCTAAAATCTTGAACAATGTAGAACGACTGAGAGGGTGGAAACCTTCGTCTTCGCAATAAGCTCTGATACTGATTGACCATGGTAGACCTTGTTACTGTTCGTACTACGTTGGGCATGGATATCCTTTCGCCGGTACCAAGCTTTAGTACCCGGCTCCCAAAGGCCACGTCTTGATAGAAATACGGCCTGTTTGCAAACTCAAGGAAATGGTCAACTTTTGCAATATCAAGACGTACGCGGTGCAGGTGTTCTTTATTGGGTATGGTTCCAGCACCGTGTTGATTCGCATGAGTTCTTGCAAGCTTCACTTGGTACCGCGTCAGCTTCTCATATGGCTCGTGCAGCTTCATTAGTACGTCAACTGGGTATCTGTAGGCATAAATACTTAAAAGCTGAGTCTTCAGAGTTCTGGTGCTTGCATTCTTGTAGGCTGTCATTAACGTAACCAAGTCAGCAGAGATTTCGTTTAACGATTGATTAGTAATCGACTCAAATAATTTCGCACCGCATTCAGGAACAATCATATTACAAACCAGAAGGCAATCCTCCTGTGCTTTAGCAGCACACTGTGACTTTTCCTCCGGGGTAGCATTTTGCCATGAAACGTTGAGTTGTGACGTGAGAGGACGGTGATATGCTTTTGACACTTCGGCAACTAGGCCCATAGTAGCATTGTACGTTTGAAGAAGCTGCTCTTTTTCGGTAGCCTGAGCGGGCAGAACGGTATCCTTAAGTGGCGTGTACCCGGTAGAGAAGTCACAATCTCCTCCGGGCGACCAAGATAAGTCAAGTGTACCGATTTTCTTGTAGGGCGTAGTAAGTTCTCTGAATGGCGTCGAACATAACACATCGCTAATTGCGGTTTCTGCTTCCTGCTTTGCGCACCTGGAAAAAAGAATGTGTTATGATTAGAGGTAGCATCATCACATGTATAACAATTATTCCCCAGAGTGGAGTAGAATAGTGGAATGTATTTTACCGAGCAGCGAAGCGCCTAAGCGGTTCTTTTTCACTACCGAACACTGGGGTGGAGATAATTTATTTTGTATAAATTCAACAAGTAAATATCGTTTTCAAAAATAATTTATTTTTTTTTGAATAAGTTAAAAAAAGCGCAGACAAAAAATTCGACGTCCCGGGGAAATGATAAAAAGTGAATATGGATGAATGTTTTTGACCAATGAGAGTGCGCGAAAAGGGATGTTCACTTTTTGGGTATATACTATATATGTTTTTTTTTAGTAAGTCCCTGTAGGAAATACATCAATGGCGACAAAAAGATTACAACATTACCTGCCAATGCTTTCAGTTGGTTTCCTTTGAGAGGGATGTCTTAACCACCTTGTCTTCTCAAGCTTTTCTTTGTGTTGTTTACGACAAGAGGTACAAATAGCTAAAGTAACATAAAATGTATGTATCAATAAACAAATATATGTTAAATTGATTAAAGAATTAAAAATAAATAAATAAATTGAACAAATAAACAACAAATAAATAAATAAATAAATAAATGATAAACAAATAAATAAATACATAAATAAATAAATATATTTTAAAGGATAATGTTTTTACATATTTGTACTCACGCGATCCTACTTGCGCTGTTTCGCCAAAGAGAGTCTGAATCTCTCTTGCGGTTTGAAAGTTAATCACCGCTCTACCCTCAACTTTTTTCATTTTTCCGTAATGTTCCGGGTATTTGCAGGTTTTAGGTGGTTGCTAGTATCGCCCGAGATTGTTTCTGTGTGCAGGGCAAATTTTCATCTCCTTAATCTTGTTGTTGTCCAGATAGAAAAAGACCTGCGCGGGCGAGAATTAGTTCAACTTCCGTTACACTTTCTCTTGACAAATGACTGCGGCAAAGATGACGAGTAATGTCATCGGAACATTCACGCAGCAGCAAAACGTCGCTGTCACCTCGATTTGGGCCACAACGCCCATTGACAACTGCTGAGAGCGAACACGTCTCGTACTGCGACATTTTGAATGTAACTCACTATATCGAGACTGCTACGAAGTACTACTTGCATCACAAACAAACATGTTTGCCGTATTGGATTTTTTCTTTGTTTCTTCTGGGTGCAACGTGTTGAAATTTAGTCGAGCTAGTACCACTGTGCAAAGCGACCTACTTTAAGTCGATGGAGATCGATGAATGTATTGATTTATGGCCAGCTTACGAGTGCTGAACGTCTTTGAAAAACTGATGCGATGGGGCGGCTGTACGAGTATCAAACGGCGACAGCAACAGTTATTTCAACACAAACCCAGCTGCCTAGTTTGATACGGCCGTGGCTGTTTGAAGGTGGGTTTTATGTATATCCCATTAGTATTGCGGAATTGTGCTTGTACAAATGATCTATGTTCAAAAGATCGAAAGTTATGGTCTTAAGATTATTGCTTTCAACGTTGGGCCGATTTTTGAAATGGCAGAAAACTGCTAAACAGTATCATCTGAATCTTTTCATATATTTAAGTGCCAACAAATATTGTTCCATAACTTTTCAAACCTATCCTAGAACTCTTAAGAAAAATGCAAAGGAGTTTCAGAATAAGTCAGAATTTAGAAAAAATGATGTTTTTGTTACCCTACTTTGTCGGCTTTGTGCGCACGCGTCTGACCTTGACCTCTTACAAAGTCCGTTACGTCCAGAGTTTCAAACAACACAATCTAATTTTTCTAGTTTTGTTAAGACGAATGATAGATCTGTTGCTAGTAGAAATCCTAAGTCAGTCGAACAAATACGCGCTTAATAGCAATCGTCAATATTACACGCAATTTCAGACCCGTCAACATACGTTTTCGAGGTTTTCGAGTGTCACGAACATTCGTCGTAATATCTCAGGCCCTTTGAAGAATAGAGACAAAAGAAATATGTTTTCTTACATTGTATATCAACATTGTTTCATACAGAAATTTTAAAGGAAATCTGAAACTTGACCCAAATCGAGTGGTCGATTCTTACACGGACAGCCTCTTAACATATATAATGCTTAAAGTTATGCATACTCATATACCTTCTTGGTTTGTTTAAACGAATCCATGTCAAGCGTAGGCCAGCCTTCATTGCAAGTGTTTCACCTTCTGGTAACTCAAAAACCAATTATTTCCTAAAAGCTTCACGCAACAGCAGTTCTCTCTCCTCCTTCAACTTTTTCTTAATGTCCCGACTTAGTCTGTTCTCACTGTTTTCAAATTGTCTTGTCCTCCTCCGATTTGTCCTACCACTGGCTTCATTGGTGGGTTTTTGTGGCTGTCTGACATGAACAAGCTTTAGGGCCTGGTGAGAAAAATTTGTTCGTGTTATTTAAATTTTAAATATTGAAATTTCCCTCAAAAGTGTTTCCACTTCTTGGGCGAAATGTTGCTGACTTCCCATTATCTGATTTGTTGAGATGGTGCTTAACATACAAATGACCAAATTCGTCCATCTCTGGTGATATCTTGCCAGTTAATAGTTTTTTCGTTACTTCAGCAAGGCTTGGGGAGTCATCCATTGATAGGGGTGGGGTCCTTGGTGCACTTGATTGCTGTGGGTCACAAATATGGCCAGCACAGCCATCATATTTGATAACTTTGTTATAGGCTTTGCATAAAACATCTACTTATGCGATCACACGGGATGCAAAGACCCCAGCAAGTCTCACGTTCTTGTCGTCGCTCACTTCGTTTCCACACATAGGACAACATGCAGAGTTTGTTTCTTTCAGATGTAACTCCAGACAATCTGAGCAAAAGTAGTGGTTACAGACTGTTTCCAGAGGTTTATCTAGTAAAACTTTATAAACTGAGAAGTAGTACTGATCACTCACTTCATTGTTTTCCACTTTAAAACTATTGTGAAAATCCGGAGGCCTTGTTGATTTGACACTTTGACCCAAGTCTTTAATTTTGGCGAGGAGACAGTCGGCCAGGGTCAGTCAGTCAGTCGGCCAGTTACATCTTTATTTTTAGCTTATCCTGCTTTGGGACCACGTCTAGATTTTTTTCATCTTCCTCCACGTTTTATATGATCAATAGAAGAACATGTTTTGCACGCTCCGTCTACGTGAATCTCACAAAAAACAGGTTCTGCTCTGGTTGGAGAGGCATAGCAAAGGTTACAAAACCGCGGAGGCTGAATTTCCCTATCGTCTTTTTCAGAGTTTATGTTCCAATGATTCATCAAAAACTCGCTTAACTCTTCACAAACGTGACTTCTGTCCGATTTAGTATTCGCTTTGTTCAATTTCTTTCCACCTATACGGCAAAAGGTTTGTAAAGCTGAAGTATGGACTTCGCATGGTTCGCTCATATTGAAAACTACCCCTGATTTCACTTGAAGTGCGGAATATTAATTCGCCTCAGAAAATGCTGAAACTGAGTTTCTACGTGATTACTTTTAAAGCATTTCAGTAGGGAATATGATGTAATTTACATAAATAGTTCGAAATTGCAGCAATTCTGCGCGAACTTTGTTTATACGGGCGTAGCGTGTTTCCGCCATGATACACCCTCGATCATTCTTGCCCAACGCAGATTACAAAGCGTTGCACACAAACGTTTGACACGTCAGCAGTGACACATTGGTTTAGGCATATCGAAAATGTTCTATTTGTTAGTTTATCTTTCATCACTGGCCTTTCTACATCACGTTTTTGTATAAGAGTTCTCACACATCCATCCATGCGCTGACCTGTTAAGTATTAATAGACACTGTAAACACGGCATGCGCTCAAGTTATATAGCGCGGTTGCTAGGCAAAGTGGCCGTTATTGGCGAGTTTGAAAGCAACGTGTATGTACTTTAAGGCCCGTTCGCACGCGCGATATTTACAGCGATTTTAGTGCGGTTTTTTCGGCTATTTCGATGGCAAGAAAAACTCGCATGTGTGAACAGCCAACGATTTTACTGCGATTTCTGCCACTTTTGTTGGAATTTTTCCCGCGATTTATGAATGCAGTCAGCTGTCGCACGAAATAAGCATGCGTAACTCATTGCAATTCCTTGTTGCAATTCTGGTATTGTCAAAGTGTTTTCTTGAATATATGGCCTTTTCTTTTTCCTGTTTAAACTCACAATAAATGCTGATGAGTGCGACTCTATAATTGCTTGTTTGTGTACCACAGTCGCCCTTTCAATTCGCCGTAGAAAGATTAAAAGAAAAATTAGATCAGTTTGTGATCAGTGATCATTTGCTTGCTTGTCTAAACATATAGAAAAAGTCTGTTGCATCACAAAACTAAAATCAAAAATAAGCAATTTTTGCAAGTTTGGTAACTCTCTGACTTTTGAAAACTGGGCAGGAAAAGGGTGAAATAGTTTCCAGTTTATTGGAATGCTTTAAGGGACTACTTAAATCGGGGATTCAATATTAAACTGCACATTGTTAGATGTTTGTAGAATCACTGTTTTTTAAAATTTAAAATAAATAACCACAACTTTATTTGTTCGTACACTGTAATTGTATAGACTGTATAAGTTCTTTTTTATCGAAATAAATTTAATACCTTGTAAATAATGACAATACGTCAATAAATATTCCTTTGGAAATATTTGAATTGCTTTTTTCTTTACAAATACATGGCACTGTAAAAAATAACAAATAGAAAATTTTACAAGTTTTCACTCATTCAAACAATTGAATTACATATTAAACAGTTTTTTATCCCTCTGCATGAGTATGATTCAGTTTGTAAATGAATTACAGTCCCAGAGAGGAGAAGGGTGAATCCCAAGCATTTGCGAACTGAGCCTCAGAAAGAAGTTACTGTATTTTCAGCTTTACTATCTCATTGGTCGTATTGCCATTAATATGTTTCAAAGTACAACGCACATGTTTGGCGAAAAGAGCATCTCAATCTTCTTCGTGGTGTGTACTTGTTGCTCTCTTACCAAATCCCCCAACACTGAAGTTGTCTTTTCGAGGACCATGCTCTCTAAGTCATATTTTGTTTTTTTTTGTTTGGGGTAACTCCACCATTGCCAGTGGTTGCCTGACCTTTTCGGATGGCGGTATCAATTTGTGATTTCTCATTTTCCTTGGGTTTTTGTTTTCGTCATTTTTTTCAGTAGACAGTTGAGGAATATCAGTGGTTGGCTTTGTTTTTATCTGTATTATACTGTCGCAGAGAAACCTAAGCATCTTCTACCGTTTCCATGAAGGGGTATTAACACCATCCTTTCCCCCTCCACTTGTCTTCGAGGCTCTCATCTTTCCCAGTTCTTCGCCGTTATGCGCCCTGATATTTCTCATGTTCCACTTGATGTCATCTTCTTTAAATAAAACAAGAAACTTTAAACAAAGAAAAGAACGCGTTCAATTTTAAGAAGGATATTCGGGTGTAAATAACGACATGAAAACCAAACTATAGTGACATGTCAATGAAACTATGTACTCCATCACTGGTTCGTGTTGTAACAGGTCGAATCATAGCCTTAAATTTTGGGGTTCTGTCCAACAGTTTGAATTCAGTCTCCTGCTTTTTAGCTGTTCTTCTTGGTTTAGCTTTCCAGATTTGATGATATAAAAATGGGTAGCTTCGAAACTAAATGCGAAAACGTTTATCAAATGTGTGCTTCATTGGTCTGTTGTCCGCCATGCTTTTTCTTGTTTAGTTACAAATACAAATTTAAAAAAAGTCAGAAGACTCCCATCCAGACCATTCTTTTAAATAAAAAGAAAAATTAGTAAAAAAACTTAACAGAATTTTTACCGGTAAAGGAACTTCCAGTTTAATCCTCGATGGCTTTTCATATGGCTTTTCTCGCCGCCTGTTTCTTGTTCATTCTTTTGAATTCGGGAGAGTTTGTTTAAGAAAATCGCACCAATTTCGTGGTAGATTTCAACATGTTGAAAACATCTGCGATATCGCGGTGACATGAATTTTGAAAACTGCAGAAAAACGCCGTCTGTTCTCACGTTCGAGTTTTTTCGTCAACGAAATCGCTGAAAGAATCGCACCCAAAATCGCCGTAAATTTCGGAAAGCAGTGTGCGGTAAAAGACTGCTCAAATCGCTTTTGTAATTCGCAAGGTCAGGCGTGTGGTTTGCATTTTTTAAAGTTCCTTTCAATCCCAGCTTATCGGTGAACACGCTGGTTCAACCTGACCGGAAGGTAACACGAAAGATATGGGTTTGAAGTAGCTAAACACACAGTTGTCTTTCTTCTTGTTCTTTCCTATGCTTTTTGTGCACCTGCTTTAATTTTCTTATTTGCCATATAGTGTTCAGGTGGCCGAACCTCATTCGTGTCTTCTTCTGACAGAAGAACCTCTTTAGCTGTATCCAAAGCTGCTTCGTCAGATGGTGTAACTTGATGCTTCTTGTATGCCTTAAGCAATATAGTGGACGGGGGCTGATTCCCTTGTTTTGCAAGGACCTTGTTGCTGCCTACGTCCTTGATGTCCATATAGTGACATCAAAAAAAAAAAAAGTGCCCTGCGCACTGATCAGTACAGTCCTGACAGTCAGAGGAGTTAAAGGGGCGGTTGGGGTCTGGAATTGGCAAAGGCAGGAATTCGGTCGAAGGACCACCAGGAAAGGAGCAAACGTCTTCCTTCTTTCCTTCCATACAGATAGAATGGGTACAGCCCTCTTTGTTGTTAAAATGTAAAGTAAAACAGTACCGGGAAAAAACGCTCGTTTTGGGCTTCATTTTGGGGCTATTTTCGGCAGCCAATTAAAAAAATAACATCCTCCGATTTCCAATTTTTGTGCTTTGTTTTAAAGATACTTGAATGTAATTTATTTGTGCGAAATACCACGAACTTTATGAAGGTCTTTCATGGTGAAATTAGTTTCTAAACAAATGGAGCTATGAGCCTCCCCCCCCCCGCGGCTTGAACTTGTTGGCCAAAATATACAAAACACAAGAAATCATCAATTTGTATAATATCTATTATGGCAAAAAAGCTGCGTTTGGAGTACCAATTGTGTCGCTATAACCTAGGCTAACCCACAATGATTACAATGTTACTCGCTTTATAGCAGTTCCAGTCAATGTTTGTAGAAGAACAATATCTCTTAAGCACGACTGGCAAGTTTGTCTTGGTCATTACCATCCAGATAGTTCTGCCTGCCTTTAGAGGTGCTAGGTGCATTTATCAAGCAAAGGATACACGGCAAAGGCATATGGCAGACATCCTCCCTTCGCGGCCAGTAAAAAGAACGTGCAGGGTCATGCAACAAGTACATCTCCTTCTTTTCAAGTGTCCCGAATAAGCCAAATCCACCATTTTTCGTCATTCAAACATCCAATGATTTTGCCAATGTCACAGTCATTTATGTTCAGCACATTGTCAGTTTCAGAGTTGTCATTTGTTTGATCTGTTGTTTGCAACACAGTTGCTGCAAATGATGGTTCGTTCTTTCCTGACACCCACTGCACAAGCAACTCTCTGCTTCATCTTTCACTCGGATGTAGCAGTGGTGACTTCTGGTGCCAGACACTGTCTTGGCATTTGCAAATCTTTCCTCTTGCTCTGGGGCGTGGGCTGCAACTTCTTCTTTGCTCACAAAAAAGAATATCACATTCTCGATGTGTCTGGTTGCCCATTCATAGACGTCAGTTGGTTTTATAATGTGACCTGACACAGTTGCTTGCAAGCTTGCACGAACTGCTTCCCTCTTTACTGTGCCTCCAACTTCATCGCAAGCATTCTTTCCACGACTGGTTGCAAAAAGATGGTTCAAAGTCTTCATTGTGAAGAGTCAAGTTGGAGAAGTTCTTGTACTGTGATGCTGCTCCATCAGAAAAGTAAAAGAGTTTCTTAAGTTCAGGGAGCTGAAGTTTTAAACGATCGAGCACATTCTGCTGGAATCTGAACGGTAATGGTGTCATGTTTTAGGTAGTCAATGATGACACACATACTGGTTTGATGAAGCTCATCATCCTTTCGATAATAAGACACGAATGGGTGCAGTGTTGCTTGACTAGTGTCCCAGTGAAATCCCTGTGCTGCATCCTGCACAACAAAGCTGCAGTTTTCAGCTAAGTCTAAGATAACAGTAGCTTCATTTGCCTGCAGGTTCTCTTTCAAATTTGACTTGAACCTCGCTTGTTGGTTTGCAACACAGTGATGTGATATGTGAGTGTGTTTGTTTTGTCCATAAGTGTTTCTAAGAAGTCTAGGAGTGGCGTGCTGCAGTCTTGGAGTTTTGTTCTGTCTATGGTAAGCCATTGCTTGTAACTGACAGTTTCATCATCTGCGGAACCACCTGTATCTAAATCACAAACAGTTTCCAAAAATGACATTAGATGTTCCGAACAAGGGCAATTTTCATGGAAACATGCAAAGTTTTGAGTCAACTGAACAAACCAGTTTTTCCATAAGATCATGATAGGTTATCTGCCTCTCTGTCGGAAGAGCGCTGATCATCAGTTTCACATTCTGGTGTATAGTACAAACACACACAGAATGAGTCCCTCTGCAACCTACAGTAATGCAGTGCTGTGGCCTCAATGCACAGAATTTTGACAAACCAATCTTGTCAGCAGGATTCTTTGCCTTGTAATTTTCATACAGTTCGTTCAAATTACGAAAGTAGGAGACGCTTTTGTTTATGAGTGCGCTTGCCATCAGATCCGCTCACAGATTTGAAGTCCTTTGCCCCAGGCAAGAGACGGGAATGTTCATCCTCGTAGAAAGTTGTGACTTTTTCTTCCACAGCTTTGTCTAGTGGTTTTTACCGATCTCTGGTTTTGGCTCCTGCTTCTTTGAGCTTAACTGCTTCCTTAACCTTGTACAAGGTAACACCAAATTCTTCTGCAACCTTCTTATTAGACCAGCTCTCGGGTGCTAGGGTAAGAAGTTGAATCTGCTTCTTTCCAGGGGATATTTTCATCTTCTCCTTTAATTGGACAACAAGCTTGTCCATATATTCACAGTTCTCGCACTGATCAGTATTCTGTAAAGGTGGTTCACTCATCTCCTGTAACTGAAGAAGTTTTGCAGGTTTTGTGCTAACTGCAGTGGTCACTTGAGTCACCTTTCTTTTCATATGTGCAGGCTTGTTCTGTGCACTGACTTTTTGGGACTTCAAAGGTGAAATTCCAAGCTCTGAGAAGCTTGTGTTCAGTGTCAACTCCACAACTTCCTCATCAAACTCATTTGAACAGTCTTGACTGGTGGGTTGCTGGCTGGAGTCTTCAGTCTCATCAGAATCAGACTCATATTTCAATGCTCTGAGTCAAAGGAAACACAGCTTTTCGCCAGGCGTGAGTATCACATCATTTATTCTATTCGTGGTTTTCACTTCATCAAGGCTGAGAGCTTTGAGGTTCACCTTGACTTTTTTCTTGTGGATCTTTCTTGGATCAGAACAAACCTTGAAGTTTATTAGAAACTCATACTTGCTGATGAGGACTTGCTTGTGGTGAAGGCATAGTGTCCAGTCTTTTTCATTAGCTTCGATACCTGTCCTTAATCTGACGATTTGTTGTGTGTTTTCGTCAAGGTCAAACCTTATTGGCCGAAAAAAAACAACAATTTAACTACAGTTATATTTTTTCAATATACAATAAACTTTGTCATTAGTTAAACTGAATTTATAAGTGTTGCATGCACAGAGCAGAGCTACATGTATCAATCTTGAAGCAAAGTCCAATTAGTTTTATCATTTAGGGTTGTAGTAGTAGGGAGCACAGGATGTCCCTCCCCCCTAATGTCTAAATGTAAATTCAAAAACCTTCAGTTTTCTCTCTTGAAAATATTATTGTTTAAAAAAGATTTTTTTTGTCAAACGTTTAAAAACAAAGACCAATAAACGTTTGTTTAAAACAGTGTTTTTATAAGTCAGTCCTTTTGTAATCTGGGAGACTAGTTTTGAAAAGAACTGTTTTATCTGCGTGGGCGGGTACGCTGAACAAATGGGTTTAATCAACAAAAGTTGATATGGCATGTTTTTTCGCCTGTGGGATATAGTGTTTAGCTGACGTTTCGAGCGTTAGCCCTTCGTCGGAGCAGACTAAGGGATTGTGGGGAAATCAGTGTTTAAATAGTTGGTAATAAATATTGATTTCACCAAGCGACTTTCAAACATTGTGTTAAGAATTTCTCAGTCAATCGGCAGTAGTGTAAAATTCCGCACAGGAACGCGTGAGTATCGATGAAGTTGATTCGTTGGAAAAGGCTTTTACACGAAGAGTTTGTAAAAGAAGAACAATCAAAAACAGGTT
>JAOBRG010395433.1:0-10345 GCA_027574985.1 Umimayanthus nakama | reverse complement strand
GGGTTTCCAGGGATTTCCAGGGCTTTAAAAATTTTCCAGGGTTTTCCAGGATTTCCAGGGCCCGTACGAACCCTGTTTTAAGAAGCTGTTGCAGTGCTAGGAAGTGATACAAGAATTTAAACAGAAGATGCTTATTGTAGATTTTAAAGCTTATTACACAACTATTTCCTGGAATAGGAATACATTGTGGAAGACTTCTTTAACATCTTTTAAAAGCAGTAAACAATACCTGGTGACTAAATAAAGATGAACTTTTAACATTCAGGTAATATTTGTACATTTTTTGAAGTAAGCATTGATACTATGATCAACAGACAGGACCAAACATTTTGTTCCACAGTACTTTATTCCTATTCTGGAACTCAATCAATCAAACGCACCATTCGAGAATCTTCTTGTAGCTGAACTTAACTGTCATATATTGAAGTCTATTATTCTAAAAAAATAATAAACTGGAAAAGACATCAAATATTTTGCAGTTTTTTGTTTTTTATAACTTGTCCGATAAATTTTGGAAGAAAAAAAAAATTGTTTTGAGATGGAGCAACTGTATGCATGTGTAAACATAACAAGTTTGCCCAAAGCTGACAACTTTCTAACTTTAAAATTTCAAGAAAGATCTTCTGAGTTTTATTCTTGTATCACTTCTGTCAACTGTAATAATATCTGCATGATTATGACTGAACACATTAAAAATATGGCAGTGCTTAGGATTATATTCCCATTAATTAGTTCTATGATTTTATATTTAAGTGCTTCCATCTTGCAAGATTTTCAAGCTTTCTTCATTGTCAGACATAATTATATATTTGTGTCAACTTTTAGTTGATAAAACTCAGAATATAAGGCAGATACAACTTAGTTGCCATCTGTTTCATCTGAGATGCCATAATGTACAACTCAGGGCAGCACTGAAGGCATTATTTAGAGAAGACAATAATTTATTGTGTATCATCAGAACAATAAAGGAAATGCTTAATTTTGGTTTGTGTATGTGTGAATTTAAGCTACATTTTTTTGCTACTAAGATAAAAATCCAATATTCAACACCTATTTACACCCTCACATAATACCGTGTCACATATGCATACTGTTGATAACTTTACCAAGTGTGTTTGCTGGACTAGGAAGTAAACTTTCCATTTTTATCAAAAGTCTTTCAACTGCAATTGTCTCATTATTACCAATTGCAACCTGTTCAATCCTGGGATTGCATAACTTTACCTCTCTGAGCTTCTTGCATTTGGTTCGTAGCTCTTGCAACATCTCAGCATCCGCATCATCAATAAGTTTGAAATTGATCAAAGAAACTGCTTCAACCAATGGGCAAAGTTTAATTAGATTTGGTAAAAGAGTGCTCTCAGAAATGCCCTCCTTCCTGAGAGGCCCAAATTCCAAAATCTTCAAGTTGGGAACGTACTTCAACATAACAGATAGGACTGAGGGGGGTACTCTAGGGGAGTGGCTCACACCCAAATACCTCAGGGAGGGGGACTGGCAGAGAATAGCCTCCAAACACTCAGCAGAAAGCAAGAAGTTCCACCGTAAATCAAGTGTCTCCAACAGTGAATATTTCGCAACGGGCTTGATTTCTTGATACACACGAAGATGTAGAATGTGTCTAAATCCACACTGGTTCATCTTCAAATAGTGAAGATTTGGCAGCCGCGACAACACGCTCGTTAGTCCAGTTGTAGTTACGAAGTAACACCCAGTGAGATCCAGCTCATTGGTGGATGTCTTCTCCCAATCTACAGCCATTAGCGCTTCGTCTGTGACTTTGGTAAAGCGCATTAGTAGAGTAGAAACGGACCTACAGTTTTTCAGAACTCGAGGCAAGTGCTTACCATAGAAGTTTTTACATTCGTTCAAGCAAATCGACTCCAATTGGGGGCAACAAATCGAGATCTTGAGTAGTGCGTCATCCGTGAATGTCTCGCAGTCGGTGCAATCCAAAATACGCAAATTCCGCATTTTAGCGAAAACGTCTGGGATCAGAGTCTCTGCAGAGTCCATTCCTAAGCCTATGAACCTCATTTCAGTAAAATGACGTGGGAGCCTTCTCATGAAACTAAAATCACCCCATGAATACCGCAAATCCAACAATTCAAGGCCGGTGGGAAAGTCGCGTATTCCATCACGCAGCGTCGCTTCGCTGTCGATTTCAGAACCGTAAAACACCAAGCTCTTCATATCGCGGCATTTCTTGGCTAATTCTTTCGCTATCTTCGCTGTAAAAGTACAGCCACCAAGATTAAGAACTTTAACACCGGATAAACGCGTCCTGATCAACATTAGCATTGTTTCTTCGTCCACGAGAGGTCTTAGCTCGTTTTGGTCCACAATTTTCCACAACGCTCGGTCGTAAGCGATTCGTTTCCATCGCTTGCACACTTGTGCCATCACTCCAAGCTCTTTTTTCTTTAAGAAGAGAAAAATTTCCAATAAAATAGCATCAGGGATTCTCTCCATCTCTTGTGGAACCACACGCTATAGATCGGCTAAACTCGTGGCGTACAAGCTTTGTTTGTTGATTTCAATTGCTTGGCTTGCTGTCGCAAGGTTATCAAAAGCTTTTTCGAGACTCTCACGCCATTTTAGAAATCAAGTTACTCCCCAGAACTGCTTTCCGTCGGTTCATACCGCTCGGTTAGCATCTGTACCAAAGTTCAAAGCATCTTTCCCCTTCGTTCCCTAAAGTACTAAAGTGCCAACCTTGAATACTAAATTCATTGGAGATATATTGTTTGCAGCTACCGGATGCCAACCAATGCCCGCGCACTTCCGCTTCTGATTGGAGCGCTTGGTCCTGACGTCACAAAAGGGTAACACATTTCAAAGGCACATGGATTCATGAGCGTCACGCGAGGGCAACGCGCGTCGTTTTTTAAATGGCGTCGCGTCTACCAAACCATATTTTTTTTATCTCTGCTATGAATACAAATGATTCTGTTTGCGATATTCAATCATCTTGATAGTTGCTATGCTTGCCAGAAGCTACTTAATTTTGTTGCGTTGTTAGTTTTTTAATGCACAGTTGTTTTAATTTGTGCACTTATGAGGGGAGAAAAGCTGAAAAGCGAATGTTTGACTTGACAGAACAATACCCCCTTTCACTTCCAGCGCATCGAGATCACGTTCTTGGGTTGAGCCTCGCAACACAGAATCTCCTTCCAACAAACAACAATAGCACAAAAGCGCATGTTTATTGAGTTCTTGCTACCATATTGTATTCTTAAATTATAGAGCTCGTGCGAAAGTTTTAAGTAATGAAAAATCGTAATACTAAACCTTGAATTAACCTGGCGATATATTTCTGAGGACATTTGGAAACATGTCTGGAACAAAACGCCACGTTTTAAAAATAGTCCATTATTGGTCCGGCAGCCTTTTGTTTTCTGTCCCAAGACCAAGCATCAGCTAATTTAAAATATTCAGAAAGGTCTTAAACATATGCGTCGAGTAAACAGGCAACATTAGACCGATCAATATCCATTCTAACTCAAATTTAAGACTATTGGTAGTATCACATGCGTCAAATAACCCGCTGCCCTCAGTTCTCAATATTAATTGGTCACATTACATAGCAGGCTGCAGGTGTGGTTCACTTTTAAAACAGGGACGGGCAAAACTCGAAAGGCTTTCTAGATGGGGATTAAGATATCATCTCTTAAAAGCTCTGCAAACTAAACAGTTTTCATTATTATCAAAAAAATAATAATTCAAATTTGAGCAAAGGGTTTCATTTTATTCGCTCTTTTCTACTGCGTTTAAAAGAAAACAAGAACAATATATGCGGACAAAATACTCCGATGATGACCCTGCTTCAGTGGGGCATACAGGGAAGTTTCCCACACAATGAAACTGGTTTCGCGATCGATCTAATTACTTGATTAATACCGACCAAAAGATGCTAATACGCCATGCTAGTTAATTGTGGGCACAGTCCATGTACTTGCAGTGACTAGCGCTTGTGTTTTCAGCTGTCAGTTTCCTCCTGTTAATACCAGGCAGTTTGGCTACATGCGAGAAATGACAGTAATTCAAAGCTGTGCATGTATTGATATAAGGTATAACTTTCAGAGAACTGCCGAAACCCCAACAAAAAGCGTTGTTTCCAACGTACTTTGTTTGAAAGCTGTACACAGCCGGCCAATCAGTTCTTAAGATATAGCCCAAGTTTTAGCTCAAGCGCAGAAGAAGTTTAACATGGATAGAAAAAAATGATTAAAGAACAAGTTTGGGCTAAAGGTTCGCACTGAAATAAGTTTTAAAAAGAACACTAAACCAGCTTGTTTGAAGATATCTGGTTTTTACGAAATACGGTGTGTAAACGAAGGGAACAGTTTATATAAAAACTGATACCATGGCCTGAATTTTCTTAAATTTCAGAAAAAATTAGGAACAAGAGCATCTCAGTCTTAAGGTGACAAGCTGTGTATCAGACTCGTAAAACTCCAGGATTTCAACTCGGATCAGTTTTTTTTTTCTTCATGCGATAAAAATAAAACAATATGAGATCGAGTTTGCCAAAAATTAAGAACAAAGGCGATTTTTGGCCAAAACTGTCTGGTTCTTATTTTAGAAAGCATATAGGCACTGGGTTGGAGCTATTTAGCATGTATCAGGGCTGTTATTTTGATTTCAGCAAAGGAAAATGCTGAAGAACTAATACTTCGACTTTTTAAAAAAAGAACAGTTATCTGCATGTTCAGCAAACTAGATTTTCGTTTTTGGTCATTTATAGCTTTTTCAATTTCCCGGCCGCATGATAACCTCAGTTTCAGCTCGGGCACTACTGGATTAGCATCATGTCAAAAGAACTTCCCCAACACTCGGTAATTCCGGAATAAGTCATCAATGTTACTTTTACTATTACTACTAGTTAGTATTTTTAGATAATGACAATAAGCGTATGACTCAGTGCATACGCCGGAACAAGGAAATGCGACTGGCCAAAAATCTATTTTAAAGTAACACCTGTTAATGAAACAAGTCCGGATCAGTCAGTTTCCATTTCAGTTCTTTTTCTAAATTTTGAATGCACTACAATAAATACAATACAGTGGCTATAATAAACTTAAGCCCGGCGCACACGAGAGGAAACAGCTGAGCGAAAAGTCTCGCGAAGCCGTTAGCTCAGCTGTTTCCTCCCGTGTGCACGTAAGTTTTGGTGAGGTTTTTGCCTCGCGATGTCATGAGACAAAATTAACATTTCTTCGTATTCGAGGATAATTTCAGTTTTACCTCAACAAATTTACGCGCACAAGGGAGGAAACAGCCGAGCTAACGGCCTTGCGAGGTTTTTTGCTCGAATGAGCGTTTAACCAGGGGAGGCAACTGTTTGCCAGGGGGGGGTCAGTACCGAGTATATACTACGAGGGATGAAATAGAAGGCTTGATATTTTCGGCAAAGAGTTCAAACTTACTCTTTTAAATGTTAAAAAGCACAATATCAGAATTGACAAGGAGTTCAAATCAACAGTATCATATTTATATTGGAACAATACGACTCGGGAAAACTTTGTTAGTGATTCCTAGCCCGGATTGTCGTTGAACTTCAATGTACTTATTTGTTGATTCACCTTTTCGTGAGCGCTCACAAACATGTTCTCTTTTTAAAGATCTTAATTATTGAATGGGGTTTCCGTTCCGCTGGAGGGTGGGTGGTTAAACACCTCATTATATTGTCATTGTCAACATTCACAATGTAACTCCTTAGCTTTGGATGGTTGGGCCCTAATTTCTGGTGTATTGTCCTTGTTTAACGACCTTGCCAGAGAGCAGATGCCTCACGGTCTGTTGTACATAGTACGGTTCACTGCCCTTAAATTTGGGGCGGCCTCATTTTTAATTGTTCTTAATGTTGTTGTTATTTCTGGGTCAATAAATCTTTATCACGATTTATACATCATTCGAAGCTTGAAGTCTGAAGTCCAAACTACAACCGCGTGTTGTGACTACGAGTACGACTTCTTAGATTTTGAACTCGCATTATTGACGAGACCTTCAGCAATCCTCAAAGTAAAATGGAGGGCGGCAACGAGATTTCACCCGACAACCAGTGTTTCGCGAACCCATATGTGACGAGTTTGGTCGTACCAACAGTCGTACTCGTAATCTAACTCGCTGTCAAGTCTAAGGATCTCCAACAACATCAACAACAACAATAACAATAACGACTAACACTACAACTACTACCATTGTTACTACTACTACTAACTACTACTACTGCTACCACTACCACTACTGCTACTACTACTTCTTCTATTATTACTACTACTGCCGCTGCTTTTACTACTAACACTAGTGCGAGGCCCATAACAGTAACCCCTTGTTCACACTAGTCTGATAAGCACAATCCCAAACGCCAGGCTTACGCATGCGCAAAATCAGTCATCCACGAACCAAGCCAATTCCAGGTTCTGCACATGCAAATGCATGGCGCTTGTGCTTATCTCACTAGCGTGAACCAGGCTTAAGGCCTTGACCGATTGAAATAACATATTTTTGTTCGTTATTGTGACCAAAATTGTCATCGATGTTCCAATTAAAAACACTACTCTAGTTATGCAACCTTATATCGGCCAAATTCCAGCCAGAAATCGTTCTTTAAAAATTTCTTCTTAAAATTCTTGGACAATCTGAGCCTCACTGTTCTTACAGACGACGTTCAGTGTTCCTATAAAAATCGCGTTGGGCGATAGGTTGTTTATGTATCTTCGTGAGAGTGGGAGAAAGGAGCTAAAAGACTTTGCTAGGAGGCTTAATAAAACACGTATGTATATATTGAATTGACTGCACTCTCATATAACAAGGGTTGTTTTAAACACTGCGGTCACGCGAACATCTGGCCACATCTGACGTCACTGCCCATCTCCGCCCCAGTCCTTTTTAACGAATGTATCTTTTTGGTCAAACAAAACCGGTGAGAAGAAAACAACGTTAGCTATTGCGGTTTAACTTCATATTCTGCAAGATAACATTTTTAGTGTACATACATTCCCTCTAATGAAGGTAAGCAATAGAAACCTCGAACCTCTTTTTCCTCGTCCTCTGTCGAGGCTCTTCACAACCCTCCTCTTCTTCGCCCCTCCCAACTTTTCCTACTGTAATCCAAAGTGGAATCCTTGGAACGAAAGGGCATTTATAAGCCAATACACACTGGTCAGTCGCTATTAAATTGAAGGCTTCGTCAATGTTTTTTGATATTTCATTTAGTTGTTAAAAAAGCCAAATCAAAAGAAAGACAGGACTTAACGAGAATTTTTTTAACTGTCACTAACTTCTTCTGCAACGTTATATTTATTTTGTTAGTCGCTTTAACAAAATTGACAAATACAGAAGCTATAGTCGGTTATCGCAGTAGTTGAAAGAAAAGTAAGAAAGAGACCGGCTCGTTGCTGCATACGATTCGTTAAAAACAACGCACTTTTTGCCACACCCTGCCCCAAAGACTGAAGGAATTTGCTTCCTCTCTCTTGTCGCCCCACCACATCAAACTGCCAGTCACATTATTCCAATTTTGCTTCATGTTGCTATACGTCGGGTGAGTAGCCAGAAAATAAATATTACTTAGATACATATTACATACGTTTTCCAATAGATATCAACTTGGAAGGCATTCGATATTAAAAGATGTCATGGATCCGGATACCCTAAACTATATACAAGCAACGATATTGTTAGTTGTGTCACTAAAATTAATTTTTAAAAACGTTTATTTAAGTCTCTGATCAAGGAAATCTTAGTGTTTTCCAGTTTTCTTTCCACTCTTGGTAAGTCACACTTTTACGAGCACATTTGATGACGCCACTGCGTGTTGCGTTCGTAACTCGGATGTGAATATGGTCTGGTGGTAACCGAAATTCTGTGTATTCAAGCCCCGGTCCGACCACAGTGTTGCGTCACTGAGCCGACTTTCTCAGCTTCTACCTGGGCTGATCAGCGCTTGATTATGTCCTGTCCATGGGGGAAGAGGAGGTAGGAGGGGGAGGGGGGGAGGTTCTCATTCGCTGCGGAAACCAGAAAAAGCTCGAGGAAGGACTGAGTGTTGTTGTTGAAAAACCGAGCTTGTTTTCGGTTGCGATTCAGCGCTCTGGTTGAAATTTAAGGCTCCTTTGCATTAGATTCGCGGTGTTGTAGTTGTTTCCTCGATCTCGTGATATTGTTGACAACTGCAAGGGTTCCTTTAAAAGAAGTTTTAAAACAAGGTGCTTACTGCTTTTCGTCTTGATTTTCATAGAAGCTGCCACTTTAAATTTTCTGTGATGCTGCTGTAATTTTTTAGTCTACTCCTATTTACACATTCACACAACTGGTGACGTTGCGATTGTTTTGTACAGGTTAAAGTACTCAATATATATACAATTCCAACTACGCTCCACTGCGCGCAAAAATGGGTGACGCCCAGACCCGCGTTTTTGGTCCAACCGCCAAATGCACATTGTTTGCTGTCAGAGGTCACGAGTTGTTTGCCGATTAAGGTAGAAACACACAGATAGTGCAGCAACAGTGCCGGATAAAAACACTATTGTGCCACAGACGATGATATCTGACAGTGAAGTATACGTCTTGCTTTGTATAACTGCGGTACAATTTATATGTCGAATAACGTAAGATGTGGAGGCCATGAAAACGAATCCGGGGCTGTCAAAAATGCACCGAAAATGCGACGTCTGTCACTAGTCCTGTGGTTGTCAGTACTTTGTGGTTTGCGGCTGAGAAAGTGGATCGAAATGTCTTTCAAAATATCCACACGTTACTTTAAACCATTCTTTTCGGTCATTGGAGTGTGTTGCGGAGTGGATGCACAATGAAAACTAAAGGGCGGCGAAGTCATCCTTGAGCTGTTTTAGAACATCCAAACTGTCTGCGTGATCGGGAAACCCGTCAAGTGCCTTGTTTACTGAACTGTAACTGCTCTGCAGGTCACCCACCTGTCAATCAATACAGCAGAAAACCACTTTATTAACAAAACGTAAAAACTTCGCTGGTAAGGCCTGGCATCATCTGTACTTCTAAATATTAGGGGTTTGGGTCCTGGAGGGTGAGGGGGATGGGCGGGTCAAAAGGGTTTTTCTAACGGGGGAGAGGGGGCTAACGACTGCAACAAAAAAGTCTTTCGAATTGAGCTTACAACTCAAACGGAAACGAACCACTGGTGTAACATAATTATAACCTGGTCTTTAACGTGTTTCTGAATAATCTTGCAACTAGCAAAACTGGTGAAACTGAAATTTATCTTTTTTCTGTGATGGCGGTGAGAGAAAGAGGGGGTTATATCTGTTTGGTTGTAAAGAATAATTTTCTATGTTCACATCTAAGAAATGACCCAACGTATTAGTTGTTCCCCAAACATTGATCATCCTTTTCATCAAAGTCCCAACTACGGAGTTACTGTTCCTCTTCGGAGTCACTGTTCCTCTCTTGGCTGATCTCATCCCCAGATCTCGTTTTGGCGGTTTGAGGGTGTCCTCGAACCGCCAAACGAGAACTGGGGACGAAATCATCACACCGTTTAACGTCTGAGGAGGAGGAGGGGGTAAAAATATATCGGCTGCGAGCAAACGGCTGAAGACAAAAAGTCGAACATTCCCAAGCTCAAACTTAATTCTCATCCCCCCTCCCCAACTCCATCCCCCAAACCCCACCACCATAAAAGACAAATAACTGGCCACTAAAGCTGTTCAGTATAAAGCGTCTGACCTTGATTGAGAGGAAGCCGTGGTTGTAGTGAGGCTCGTACATGTGGGGCGCGAGGGAGGACGCAGATTGGAGGAATGCACGTGCCTGGAGAGAAACAAGCGCAAAGGTCAAAGTTCATTCATTGTACTTTTGTAAGTAGGGCAAAACATTATTTTTACCGAGAACAGATGACTCCGAAGCAGTTTTGCAGAAAACAATACAAAATAGCAGTATTGAACATGCAATAGGGTAACTAGTTCACACTTGCGAGACAAGTATAAGTCAAATTCAGTATTAACACACGAAAAGACAGGAATACATGCGTCCTTTGTCTTTTTTGCTGTTACTTGAATTTCTTATGCTGATGCTTGTATTTGTCTTATAATTGCGAACCACGCAGGTTTTGACGTTCAAATTGTCCCTTAAGAAAAACAAAACAAGTTAATACATAAGTGACCGTTTTGCAAACATGTTTTGTCATCGATTTAATCCCTATACTGATATTACTGCGTGTAGGTATGTTTGAAAGCTACTAAGTGAATGTGAATGTTATTTAATTTCAACATGTGAAGCACTAGCCCGAGTTTCGGATTCTCATCTCGGTCGAGGTAGGAGTCTAAAACCCAGGCTAGTAAAATTCTGGCTATCTGACTAGATT
>JAOBRG010395422.1:0-10345 GCA_027574985.1 Umimayanthus nakama | reverse complement strand
AACAGGCGGGTTACCCCACTTCGCCGGGTTACCTCACCTACCTGGGGTACCCCACCTCCATGTAAACAGGCCCTAAGAAAGTCACGGATGTATTCAGGTTCTACTGCACCAGAGGCATCTATATAACAGTTTAAGTGACTGGCGAATCCTTCTGTCCCTTAAGTTTAATATACCGACAATCTTTAATAATTGTTCATACAGCACACGCTTGAAACCCTTGAAATAAACGGCCGTTGCAGTGTGAAAAGTCACAAGCCTCGCCGAACGGAAAATGCTCATTTTTTTTATTTGCAAATTTCCCAGACCGAAACTCCTTTGTGCCAGTCGTGGAAGACATAAATTGTGAAGTTTAAGAGGACGTCAGTTTTGTGTAGATTCGCATTGAGATGTTGAGCTGGGGTTCGATTCCGTGAAGTCAATCCGTCTGGTTAGCTCGAACAGTATCTCGCCTTCTCTATTTTATTACTGGGAACCTAACTGACGATAAATTGCTCAAAATAGCTCCAGACGGCCCCAAACTTCACAAAACAGACAAGTACACGCTTATCAAGAAGTAGGTCAACAATCTGTGAAGTCCTGCTGCTATGTCCAGGAAGATGACATTTGTTCTAGTGGTCGGGAAGTGGAAGAATTTGGGAAGGAGGAATGGAATGCGGATCAACTTTGAAAAAGGCAAGCGGAAGTTTCTGCACTTTGAAATACTGCGCTTTTGTAAAAATATGAGTCCTCTTTGTATGTTTTCGGCGGATATTTTTTTGAAAGACCACCCAGATGGCAGCTACGAAAAACTATTCTTAAAAAGATTTCTACTCTTAGGGACTTGCTTCGTACGTAGCGAATGCGAAAGTCCGTCATTATAGTCTCTGTTACAGAAATATAAAACCAACCAAATAGAAAAGTGTGGGAAAAAACAAGCAGGTATTAACTTCGAGTTTTATTAGTGCATGTACCTTTCAAAGTACAGCTAAAGAAATTTTCGATAAAGTCGTTTCATAGTACATATATTAAGACGCTTTTAAAATTTGAATCGGAAACTAGCATTTATTCTTCAACAAGAGCACAAAATTCAGTCCAGTTTGTTGTTAAAAGTTAAAAACAAGGAAAGAGTAAGTATAGAATATGTACTAAGCTTTTCATGGTGTCTGTCGGGTCGAACTGCAGTACTGTTTAGTGCAGCTTTTTCGGAGCCGCTGAATTACCAAACAACATTTGACGATCAACATTACTTAAAGCTTGTTCTTGTATTAAACATGCCGGTTCAGAATGATGGCGATTGTTGTACATTTCGTCTGTGTTTGGTGTTTTAAGTATCTATTTGAAATGCTTGTGTAAACTTAGCTTCATCACTCAACCTCGCGAACTTGAAATTCAACTCTGCTCTTCACTCCTCAGTTCAGTTTAAGTTTTTATAGAAACTTTGTTTTTCGTCACTGTTCAGTGTTGTAAGTTTCAAAAAACACTTACTGAATTTCTGTTTCTGATTCTCAGTGACTTTTTCTTCTGAACTTGAGTCCGGTTCCCCTTAAACCGGCTGAACCTTTAAGTTTATCTTCCTTCGCACTTCATATACTTCTACGTGTTCTTCGCAAAGTGAACAGGCGACAACGCTACCGGCGTGTCGCCAACTTTTGGCTCCAAAAGTTTCTAGTTCCCTGCCTTTCACTGGCAGTTTGAGTGTCACGATCGGTGTTGCCACTCTGAATATTAAATTCTTATAAAAACTAATTAATTAAAGGCAAAAAGTTTGGAAAATCTTACCATTTTCTAACTTTTAAAAATACAATAAAGGTGATGTGCTGACGCTATCCACGTGCTTTGTGCAGAAATCTAAACGTCTGCCAAGACAGTCAGAACGCTCGTTATATTTGCTTTAACTTATAATGTCTAATATCGACCATCATGTATGCTATCTGGCCGGTATATCGATAGCGATAAGCGAGGTTTTGTTAGTGCGCCGTTCCAGAAACTATCCAGTCTCAAACTCTTATAAAACTCGCAACTGTTTGAACACCCGAAATTGTTTTAGCATTTTAGGAGTACAGACATTTGAGAGAGTAGCTAGCTTGTGTGGTAGTTTTAATATAAAATGGAAACGATAGGCAAAACTCGCGTGTTTCTTAAGAATAACAAACGGTTGGTCGGAAGAGGCTGTCAAAACCACTCTATAGTACTAAAAGATTCAAGCGCGTTTTGTGAAAAGTGAAAAATGGCTTGTGAAAACATTTTTGAATTAAGAGGGAACTTTCTTACAATTTCTTTTCTTATACAGGACAGCGCATCGATTTTGAAGTAAACAAGCCAAAACTACGGTGGTTTAAAAGCGTTTTTGTCACAAAATTGACTGCCCTGCTTTGTGCTCTTTCAGCGGGAGCCTTATAAAAAGCAGTTCTCTAATACATGTAGATGTTGCCTCTTATGAGCACTGTTTAAATCTGGCGGCTGCGAAACCCGTCATAAATGGGCTTATGGTGAAATTTGTGTGTGCAGCTATCTTGCCGGATTTTCCAAAAGCTTCTCGACAGCCACAAGGGGGGTATTGTTAGTGCGCCCCTTCCCAAATTAAACTAACCAGTCTGAATCTCATATAAAAGCTTGCAACTGTTTGAACATCCGCAATATTTTCGACATTTTCGGACAACAGACATTTGAGAGAGTAGCTGGTTTAGTTGCTGACCTTAGTTAAAGTTAAGACCAGAAAAGGAAGATCTTCCAAATTCTTCTCTTTTGAAGGAAAGCGCATCTATTTTGGAGTAGGGAAGCCAAAGTTTCTGCGGTTTGAATTTACGCGTTTTGGTAACAAAATGAGGCCTTTTTTGTACATTTTCATCGGGTACCTTTTTCAAAGACCACCCAGAGTGGCAGGAATAATTTCGAAATCTTAAGACAACAGCCATTTCATAGAGTAGATAGCTTGCGTTGTATTTTTAATTAAAACTAAGACCAGAAACGAAAGCTGAAATTTGCGTGCTTCTTAAAAATAAGAGGCTCCATGATAAAGAACAAACTGCATATACAATACAAGCTTCAAGAGCGTTTTGTGAAAAAAAAGAAAAATCGATCGTGAATTTTTTGCTATAACAGGAAAATTCTTCTATCGCTTTTCTCTTTTGAAGAAAAGCGCAACAATTTCGATACCGAATAAGTCCAAGTTACGACATTTTTTGTGACTGCAATGAGGCCTTTTCGTACATTTTCAGCGGGTATTTTAAGGATGGCACTGCAAGTGATGTTCTTGTTCAAAAGAGTGTAGTTTCCGTTTCCGATCGCCTGGTAAATACTCTTTTATTATTCCGCAATTTGCCTGCTGCTCACTTCTTTTTAATCAACGTTGGTATTGACAATAATGATGTCTAGGAATATTTTGCCTTGACAATCTGGGTTTTTTTTTTACTTCAACGTCCCTTAAAACGCACATTTCTCAAAACTTCTCACAAGAAATATGTAAGAATATCATCGGTTATAAAACTTTCTGCACTGGCGTTTTCGGAGACATCATAACTTTTCACGTTTTCGACAAAACGTCCATAAATGAGATTTCCGAGGGAACGGGATTCCTTTATCTTTATTTTGCTACTTGTGCCGTGCATACGTCTTTTTTATATTCACATTAATTTTGTGTCTTCTCCAGATCTGTCTTGGTTAAAATGTTCAGTGAGCAATTGACTGTGGCAAAACCTGCACGGTTTTTCAAACAATCCTTGCTTTGTTATGAGAAATTTTTACCACGGATAAAATTGCATTAATTAATTGACTAATTGGTTGGTTGATTGATTGATGGATGGATGGACTCATTTATTCAGTAACTGAGAGTGACTGAGGAAGTCAGTCGGTGAGTAAGTGAATGGGTGAGTCAGTCATCCTTTCAGTCGTCTATTAACTCGTTTTCCTTATCACTGACATACCAGGCAAGGACAGTGCGATCGAGAGGGTGATTTAAAGTTATTGTTATGGGACAATCGATTAAATTACGGTGGTTCGGCGTAGAAGAACCGTTTTCGTGCTTTATTTCTTGACAATATTTCCAATAGATGTTCTTTGTAGCCTTTCAGCGGGCAAACTGTTGTATTTAGAATGGTGACAGCGTGCAATTTCCTCCAATTACTTCCACTGCCCTTTCACGAGATCAACTGTTTCTTCCTGGACAGCACAGCAAGTTTAACAAATTTGTCTTTAATTGGATTGAACCGCACAGGAATCCGATGTGCCTTATTTCTTGACAAATCTTAGTCAAAGTTTTGTTTCTGTCTTTCCAAATTTTCTTTGTAGCCTTTCGGCGGGCAAGTTGCTGTATTTAGACTGGTGTGAGCGTGCAATTTCCTCTAATTACTTCCACTTCCCTCTCACAAAAGCAATTGTTATCTTCCTGGACAGCACAACAAAATTTAACAAATTTGTCTTAAAATAAATTGAACCGTTTTTGGAAGCAGAATACAGGTAAATAGTATTAAATATATCTTTTGTAGAAGAAAGTTTTTAAGTACGATTTTTTAATCTGTTTAGCAGCCTGTAGAATTCAATCGAGTAAGATCATAACATCGAAAAGTAACAAGCGGTCAAGAAAGTTTAAATAATAATACGTTACGTACGAACGGAATCTTTGCCAAATCGGAACGTACCCGCCATTTTTGGATTAACTTTCTGCATGATATTGAACGCGCAAAAGTATATAAAAGTGCACATAGTTTCACTACAACCACAGAAAACCAAAAACTCAGTCGTGTATATTCAGTGTTTTAAAACAAGAAAACAAGCATGAGAAACTCGAAGCAGGTAAGTTACGTTGTTGATATTTGGTCCAGCGAGCGTGTGTTATATTCAGGATTCAAAGAAAAATTAAAAATGTATTGATGTTACCAACCCAATAACTTTTGAACTGTTATTTATTTGTATAGTGGTATGTCGTCTTAATACAACTTTTTAGAGCATTCACTATCATCTTTTACTTGTGAACACTTTTAGTTGAATAATATCAAAAACGCCTGATTACTACCAATGTAGAAAAAAAAGATTTTCCCTTTTTGTGCATTACGTAGGCCGTAGTTTACATTTAACAAACAAATAGCACATCAAACTTGTTCTCTTACGGAAAATTATCTAAAAGTTACTTTTCGATGTTTTATGCTAGAGATGATAATATCGAACGGAAGAAGTTAACGTCAAGTACGTCAAAGCTGTCTGTTTAGTGCCTTCGTTCAGAGTATGGCTTCATTTCTTGCCAAGAAGGCGAAAATGAAACTTGTTTTTAAAACTCGAATTAAATGACTCTCTATGGACAAGCAAAGACGATAACGAGTAACTGACAACGCACATTTTCTTGTACTACCCACAGTAACACATATTGCTTAGCGCACTTACCATTTTATCATATCGTCTACCTTAACGTCCATTTTTGTTCTAGACGCTAGTGTCGACACCTGATAATAAATCTGCCTTAGCAAATATGAACGCCTCTTTAGCTTGTATAAACGTGGACTTTAATGTCCACTGGATTTCGATGCTGAAGTTGGTTAAGAGCTCAAACTGAATTTCCTCTTTTCAGATTGTCCTTTTGTTCTTCTGCTTTTCTTGCCTCGTTAATCCTGTCTTCTCTCGTCAAAAACAAAACCTGAGATTTCTACAAAAGCACGAAGCTACTTGAAGGTATTGGACGATTCCTATGGTATTGATGCTGTAAACGAAAGGGGAGAAAACGCAAGATATCCGAATGGCATCCTTGAAGAGGTCGACACATCTCGTGCGAGTGACAGTCATTCAGAGACAGGTCTTGCAGAGGAGTTCTTGAGAAATGAAGACACCGATATGTCTAATGAGTCATCAAACAGTCTTCAAGGTAATAATAATAACAATAATAATAATAATAAAGATAATAGAGATAATATTATTATAATAATATTTATAATAATAACAATGACAATAATGATGACGATGAAGATAAAAAAACAATAACAAAAGTATCTGCTTTTTACGATGGATATGTTTGCACCCGAACTTAAAAAGTCAAAGGGTAATATGTTAACTACAATTGATGTAATTTGCAAATAGTAAAAAAGTTAGAACAAAACTTAAAAGTCGTTAACTCTTACTAATTTGAAATAGTATCGCTGTAAACAAGCGGATGGCGCTTCTCAGTGTTTACGCTTGAAACATATTTTTATAGTAAAACTTTCTGATTAACGTTTTATGGATGATCAAATGCACGCAGCACTGATGACTTAAGGTTACACGCTTTTTTTCAAGAACCAGTAACTTTAGTCTGAGACTGGGCTGTTCTTAGTTTTTTTGGCGATTTCAGCTTATAAAATTGTTCTTCTTTCCTAGTATTTTAATTAGTGGATGGATTGCCCGGAACAATACATGTAAAAAGGTACTAATAAAATTATGTTTGCTATTGTTTCATCCAACGAAAATACGTGATACTTAGCTTTTTCTTAAATTTAGGCAAATCTCAGCCATGGGAGTTTTAATAAAGTTTGTTCTGGTAAAAAGAGCGTTTACCTTTCATCTAGAGTGGTGCTTTCAGTTTACCTGGTATGTAGTTAATTTGCATCGGACAACCACAACTTATACACGCTTCTTTTTAGTATAAGAACAAACCGCTTTATAAGAATACCCAAGCTGAGGTTTGTCCAAAAATTAAGAACAAGCTAAGAAAAGTTTTGATCAGAAAAATTTAAGAAAGTTACTTAGTTCTTGTACACAGAATGAGATCTGCATGTATACGAAGACCTGTCATCGAGCGCTCGACGAGTGGTAAGCAAGTTTGTGACATTCGCGGACAATGTAAAGACAGTTCAAACTATTCTTATCAGTACAGCAGGATGAAATAATAGCAAACACGTAATTCTTAGCGTTGTTTTATTGTTCCGAGTGGAATTACATGTACCAAGAAATAAGAACAGTTTTTAAAAGATAAACTTAAGACTGTAATCGCTAAAGAAAATATCAAGAACATCCCGGACTGAGCAGAAAGTTTCCGGTTCTTACAAAAAAAAACCTTGAGTACACCAAAAATATCAATGGAAAGCTTATGAAAGTAATTTAGTGATAAACAAAATTGGAACGAAATTTCAAAATTCCTTTGCACGGATTATCAACTTGTCAATTTGGGCGGCATGAGTTAAAAAATGGAAGGAGTGTTGATCCATTGCATTGTCGTCCATTGCAATACGATAAAAACTTGCCATATCTTGCAAACTATCAGATGTATTAAACTTTTATTCTGACTAGAAGTTCATTCAATGTATATTTACTGTACGTTTGGCGAAAATCTCAGTTTACAAATTTTAATCTATTCCAGCGTGAATGTTCATGTAAAAACAATTTAAAGCACAACATCTGGAAAATTGCTACTTGTAATTTATGTTGTCACAACAGCCACTGTTTCAAAGTTTTAAGTTTTGTGTCCAATTAATCATTTAATCATACAAGTAGAAAAACGCCGAGGTACAAATAGAACTATGGAAAAAAAACGGTTCCTAGCAAATTGAGTTTTATTCTTGGGTTCTCTACGTCAGTTATCTTTTGTTGTTTCACCAATTTACTGTTTACTTTGTTTGTAACTGATAAGGTAAAACGAAGGTTTTAATTCAGCTACTTGTGGAAACACCTCTCAAGCTAGTATAGCTTGGGCTTGCTCTGGTTGTATTTGTAATGGACGTATGGAATTGTTGTTGGATTTCCAACTAATCTATCAATAAGATCTTGAGTTGAGATCAAACAAGTGAGACCCCTAAACTCTGAGAGCTAGTTCCTCATGAATTGTTGGTTATACAGAACAATGCCGTGGTATACAAGGTAAATTAGAGACAAAGTAATGCGGTTCTAAATATGTGCATGAATCAACGGTTTCAGGGCTCGACTATAGTCTCCTTTGCAACCTTCTTTTTGGCTCATCACCAATGCTCCTCCAACAAAAAGCAGTAAAGGAGGAACATTTTTGACAAACAAAAAGCGGCTGAGAGGGAGATTGGGCAAAGTTAGCAACCCTAAGAGCTAACGGAGGATCAATACTAATCGGGCTTTGAAAAATTGCGCCTTGATTATGAAGATTTTTGACTGGTGTTGTTTATCTCTTTTGTAATAGAATGTGGCTTCGTTTCCCCATAAAACTCAACCTTCAATCTTTTATTTAATAGATAAACTGAAGAATCACCCAAAGCTACTCCGGTCCAAGAGGCAGTCCGGCAACCCGAACATATGTATTGAGAGCACCAAGTTTGAGATAATTCATGGGAAGTCGTATGCAGTTGCGCAGTGCCGTGCAGCAAGTTTTCCCTCTTGCAATGGCTTTTGTCGGGCTATTAAGTGCCGTTCGGGAAATTTAGCTATCACTATAGATTGTGAATGCACAACCTCACTTCATTCAGTCATCAAACCCTGTCCACCCTAATTTTTTTTAAAAACCGGGCTTACGATCAAGAGACGTGGAATTAGGATCTCACCTGTAATGTCCCTTTAAATATAACGAACGTTCCCGCAACTCTTTTCAGTAGACGAGATGTTATTATAACGTAAAGCAAATTGTATTGGCTATTTAAATATGAAATAAAGTGATCATGAAAAACTTGAAAACAGTATCACAGAAGATGTTTGTTTAAACACCATTTTGTCTTTGTCCAATTGTGCTTGATGTGTTGTAAGTCTGTTTGACTGCTTTTGTGCGCCTTTACTGCAGTCTGAAACGGTCGTATGACCTTTTTAATATCACAAATTGGAAACGGCTTTGTAATCTTAAAAAGTAGGAATCTCAACAATTATCCGCAAACTGATCTGCATTTGTTTGCAACGAATTTGTATAAAGTAAAACAAGCAAAATTTGAGGATAAATTATGAAGATGATTACGATGACAAGTTTGGGGTGATAAGAAGCAATTCAGTTTATTATCTCTGGCTGATAAAAATAGTTACCCTTAGAAATTTGAAAGCGTTAAATTTGAAGAACAATGATGTCGCATCGAAAGTGTGATCGGAACTGCCAAGTAAAGGCATGGCACAGTATTTAGATCCTGCAGACTCAGGGCCCGCTGAGGGGGAAGGGCCTGGGGGTTACACCCCCTCCGCCCCCCGCCCCCGACCCCGCACCAAGAAAAGAAAAACCCCGAATCTTGAAAGAATTGTGCTGAAACAAAGTTACCTGCTGTTGCCCACTTGCCCGCGCCCTTGATTCATAACAATGCAAGATAAATTATCCTATGAAACGAGGAACGAGTTCACAGAAAGTTGTTTGGCCAAGTTTGGCTTTACACCGGTGCCAGACGGGGGACTACAAAACACTGGCCCCCGGTCCGCGGACCACCCCCAAGGAACACTTTACGGACAACTTGCTTTGATGCAAACGTCTTTCCGGATTTTTCGCAGTATGCTTGGTAATTGCTTTTTTTTAATTGACTGAAAAAGCACACACTTCGGCCTCCATTTGTAAAACCACTCGTAGATTACATGAGGTGCAATGGAAGGACAAATATGGCAGAATTGGTTACAAGAATACAATACAATAATTTATTGAACTACGTACCGCCCAAGAGCTACAAAATTTATTCATAATACGAACGTGCAATAAAATATACATCCTGGTAAAGTATAAGAAAATAGTAAAAAAAAGTAGTTAAAAGCAAAATTCGGTAAACTGTATATACATCACTAATATATATGCATTGATTGTAGAGTTGACCTAGAAAACTCTACTAAAATTCATAAAAACTACTAAGATATCGCTACAATTTCATATTTAAAAGATCTTGTTTAAAATCTTTAAGATTTGCCGCCTGGCGAACTTTAAGGGGAGGCTTGTTCCATAGTTGACTCATTGTTTATGAAAAAGACTTTTTTCTAGTAAAGTTTAAATTAGGGTATAGGGATAGGTTAAAACCACTGCCTCTCAAACTGTAGTTTGTTTTCCTATGATTAAGAAAGTCACGGATTCAGGTCCACTGCAATAGAGGCATTTATTCAACAGTATAAGTGACTGGCGAATCCGTCTGTCCCTAAAGTTTAATTTACCGATAGTCTTTAACCCTAGAAGGCATAAGGGGGGGTCAAATTGACCCCCCCCCTCGATTTTTTTTGTTTTAAATTTTTATTCTTTGACCGATTTCCAAAAGCTTTGGCACAACTGTTTTTCGTTAGTAAACACATCTTTTGACCTTAATTAAGTGACGTCACGACTGATGACGTCATCATAATAAGTCAGGCAACCTGTATAATGCCTACAAAATTGGAATTTTTTACTAAAAGTACGACTATTATTGCCTAATTACTGAAAAATTCATTTTTTTTCTTATAATTTTGTATATTCCAATCGCTAAACCATGTTTTCTCACCATTTTCAGTGTTCAATTCGAAAATC